>JAXBDA010000076.1:0-130512 GCA_036023075.1 Gaultheria prostrata | reverse complement strand
TATTTAATTCATTTATTCTAATTATTTATTTGTGACTTTTTCTTTATATCTTTTTTCTCTTTTATTTATTTTATTTTATTTATATCTTTTTCCTCTTTTATTTATTTAACAAAATTCTTTTTTATTTAATTTCTTAATTATTTTATCTTTTTTATTTAGGCAAAAGCTACAAATCACCCATCGGGTGGTCATCGTGCATTACACGCTACTGTCTCATAATAGTACAACACTGCGTGGCTGCATACTCAGTGTCAGTTTTCCTTCTGGACTGATTTGAGTTGCTGAGAGATTTGACCAAAATAACCTCTTTTAACTTTTATCCAAGTAGTAGTACGTATGTTAGATCCCCGTCCAATCTTTTACCAAACCTTCCCCTTCAATTTTTTTATATTTTTTTTAACTTTGGAAGAAGAAGTTCCTCTTCAGGTTACTCATCTCTCCGTCCCATTTCGATAGTCCCCAAAATTGTGTGATTTTTGGAAAAAAGTAAAGCACTTCCATTTTTCATTTTAAATTTTTTTATCCGAAAATTACACATTTTTTTCGTATGGGACTATTAAAATGTGAAAATGAGACCGAGAGTATTTTTTATCCGGTCCCCTCCAGTAAGGACTATAAAACTGTGAAAATGCAAAAATTACACGTTGTTAGGTACGCGTAATATTTTTTGGATTAATCATCTATCTCTACGTGAGAAGTAAAAAAACTTACGACCAATATAAAAAAAAGTTAACTAAAGATGAAAAAATTACCAAACAATTATTATTTTTATTTGTCGACTACAAGTGTCATCTCACATGAACTTTTTTCATTTCCGGTCCATACTTTTATACTTTTTTGATTCCTATCATTGATACGAATAATTAATTAAAAAAATTATGACAAAAACTTAAACAAACAATTACGAAATATAAAAAATTCATATCGACAAAAAGACAAGAAAATGGCTATGAAATCGATGCAAGAGGCCAAAGGTGAGTGTTGTTACTCCCTCCGTCCCAATTTATTGATCCATTTTAAGAATTCCAACTAATTAGGGAAACATAATTTGATCACTAGTCAAACTTTTTAAATATAAAGTCATATTTAAATGTAAAAAAATATAATTTAGTTGAAAATATAATTTAGTTGAAAATATAATTTAGTTGAAAATATAATTTTAGTTAATCAAATTAAAATTAAATAAGTGGAGTAATTAGATAAACAAAGAATTGAATTAAATAAATGAGATAAAATAACTAAGAAATGAAAAGTTACAAAAAGCTTGGGGGTTGGGGGTATTTCCGGAAAGGGAGGTGGGGTCAGTTGATGGGGTGTGTCAGGGGTGGGGGTGAAAATCAGCTCTCGTGAAAAATTCAGTCACAAAAAATCCTATTTTCTCTTCTTGTTTTTAAACACGGAAATAATAAGAAGATTATATTAATGACAACGCAACGACACCTATAAAATAGAATTCAGTGAAGTAAGAGTTTTTTTTAAATCCGGACCGTCGTTTCCTGAAATGGACGATCCAGATGTGTTCGTGCGCATACATACATGTGCGTGTACGTACACGTAGCTAGGCTGTAGATTGTTGTGATGCTTGGACAAAGCCAAACTAATCATCTAAATAGAGAACAAGAAACGCACAAGGCAATAGATGTGTTTCACCCTAATCCAGGATGCAAACAGCGGCACTTACTAGATTCATATTTAGAATCAGCATCTCTGAAGAGACTTAGTGCTAGTTGAAGATAAAAGATAATGAATACTCAGATGATCGAATGGACTCCAACCAAGTATGCTCGCACAAATGAATTCCCAAAACTATAAATTTTCAAAGCCGCCACGAGTTGTCCTGTCAGCGATACACTGTTGGCATAGATATCATTATAAAGCAACCACGCCTGAAAGTATCTAATTTGTTGACGAAAATTCATTTGAAGACGAAACTAACAACTCAAAAAGTGAGAGACATAACCCTTTCAGATCAAAAGACAAGTCGTTGATTTGGAGAGATAAAAATAAAAAAAAAACAAACAAACAAACAGAGAAAAGAAATAGTACCATGGCCGCTGAAATTTTGAATTGTACTTTCAATTCTCTTTAAATTTATAGATTTTTAACTGAAATTTTGAAGTTTAATTTTATTCGGAAACTAGAAAAATGCTAGAAATAGAAATTAACAGTAAAGCAACATCCACAAATTTCATCACATATTAGCTACACGGCACAAGTTGGTTATAAAGTATGATAACGAGCCAAATTGCTCTGAGTTCGGGCTAAAAACTCGCTTGAATAAGTATTGCTTGGCTCGTTCAATTTTTTTTTTGGGGGTAAAGAAGCTGTTTCAATTTGATTCTTAAAAAATTCAAATTACTTGAGATTGACTTGTGATCAAACCGATTACAACTCTTCTTTTGAGTATGTTTTCCTTTTAGTTTTTTTCTTTTCAAATCTTATTTTCCACCTTGCTTTATTCATTTGAGATGTAAAAAAAAGTATTAAACTCGACGATGGTGAATATCAAATTACAAGAGAATATTTGGTGGTGTTCTATCAACAACAACATCGACTTGAACCTAAAATCTGTTAGAGCCATTAAAGTTTCCTTCACATCACGACCACATGATCTAGAGTCATGGCTCGACTACGAGCTTGGCTTGTCAGTAATGTGACACAACCTTTTTTATCTACTCCATTTACATTGAAATCTAGTATTTTACAGCTACAAAGAAATAAAAAGTAGAGATTCCTCAAAATCACTCGACAAATTGACATCCCCATAAGCCATAACTAACCCCGATAAAGGAACTTGATTGTTCAAATTTGGTTTGAAAACTTAAAAGCTTTTGAAAAAATGTTTAAGCTTCACCTATAACGAGGCGAGCCGATCTCACACCAAACACCAATTTCGAGCAGACCGCGTACTTTTAAAGTACAGTGAGCCAAAACTGTATAGGATCAAGGGATATCAAAATGAGGCAAAATTGTTAGAACAAAAATAGAATCCCCAAAATGTGTAAGACTACAAGTAGCTTAGGCAGAACGTATTTGTTGACAAACGGATGTCCGGGCCAGCTTGCACGCACCTCAACTAAGCAAAACATATTTTTTCATACCCTGGTGCACAAACTTTTACTTTAAATTGAAGGATACCCATAATGCCAACTCTGATTCGTCCAAACTGTCACCAGAATGCATAGCTGAAGAGCCTGCCATCTTCGTATCCCATAGGGAGCACCTTGTCACAAGATGCGTAAATCACCAATTATATTTAATGTTCAAATATACAGATCTACATACTACATAGGCAGGCTTCATGGAGCCGAGGTAATAAACAAAAGTTTTTTGATCGGCGATAAAATTTATTTAAAAAAACTTGACAAAGGGTACTCCAACCCAAAGTTGGAGAAACTAAAATCACCTGTTCGGACAAAGCCCAAAAACACCCATTGGGCCGAGCCCGAAACCCCAAAGAAAGCCTAAAACAGAGGACAACATAAGTTACAGTCCGCCATTCGGGCGGCATGCCATGATTTTGAACTGAAAGAAAGCTACTGCATCTCACAACCATGGAATGACCCACACGCGGTCCCAAAAAATTGGAGAAATAAACACTACAGAGATGATGCAGGCTTAAAAGGGTATGGGTCGTCTCTGTGGCCAGGATTCTATCTTTTCAAAGTACTTCACAGGAACAACACCGTCAAAACCTTCAGTCAAGATCACCTTGTTGTCTGAAATATAGAACTTCATTCCCTCTGAAACCAAATAATGAAAAGTGAGACATACGAAAGGGTATCAAGCTGCACTACCAGCCTACCACGTTATGCTGGTACTAAAAGGAAATATGTCTTCCATTTTCTCAATTACAAATGATCCAATTCATTTAAAGTTTGCCGAATACCTTCCATAGCTTTTCTTATATCCAGAAAGATCAAAACATTGATGTTGCCTCTCATACCTGGAAGTTGACAAGTAATGTCAATAGTCAGAAACCAACAAAATCACATCAGTTACTGGATGCATGTCTTTGTTTAAACAAAATCAAAAGATCCCCCCTTACAAAAGAAAAACAAAAAGAAATAGAGCAAGACAGCACGAGAGGCATCATAAGATATTCAAAAGATGAAAAAGAAAACGATTTCATGTTTGTCTAGAAAAAATAATTTGGATTAAGAGACCCATAAAAATCCCTAATCCCTTCAAATTTCAAACACTTACCACTAATTACTTTACCATCCGTTGGCAAGCCACAAGAGAAATGAACGTGCAGCCTTCCCATTCGTTTTAGACCTTGCTCCAAGATTGAGTCCAAAAACTTCTTATAGGTCCCATGCACACACACTGCCCATCATCACCAAGCGAAAAAAACAAATGAACCCAAACAGAGAAGAGAAAATGGCATCGTCCCAACACCAAACAATAAATTTATAGCATTTAAAACTATCCTCACCAGGTACTTCTTCAGCTGAGATAATTGGTTTCAATAAACTTTCAGTTTCTACAGTCTGCCAAGCACATATAAGCATTAGAATAGTTGGACCATACAGCCCCGTTACTTGAGTCTTGCTCAACCCCAACATTACATTCCAAGTAGTTCAATAACAGAACTTCTCTAGGCACTGGTAAATGGAAACGAAAATTAAACTGAGCTAACGACATAGTTAACTTGGGATATTCGCAGGCACACAACTTATAGAGCATTTGAATTTTAGGTTTGATCATAAAAAAATTTCTAATGAAGACACTTGGAAGCAGAAACTTCCTCATTATCTATTCCAGATTCAGACGTGAATTAAAGCCAAGAAATTGTTAAGCACTAGAAATCGGCTCTATCAAAATACATGTTCATCAAACCATATTACGTTTCAAAGCTTCCGTGATTCACATTTTACCCACTTTTCATTAGAACTTCAGGAACTACTGCTAAATTCTCACCACTATTGCAGTTTAGAAAGTCATTGTGTATCATTTAATCCAAATCCAAACATTCCAGACAAGAAATTGCTAGACTTGAGACCACAACTTCTGATTGGAAAAGCTATGAACCGATTTAACTTATGCATTCCTCCGAACATAATCAGGGGAAGCAGAACAACTTAAGTGCATTGACAAGACCAAGTTGAGCAGCTTGATATAATGGAGCCACTTGGAAACCAACTAATTTGCCAATAAGTATTAATAACTGGGTATCAAAAACAATTCTAGAACTTTTGAAGATGAAAATAGAAGATAATGTTCCTGCCAACTTTCAAATAGGCACATCCTATTCGAAAGGAACACATTTAACTTTCTATACGAATTAATGTATCGTCATTCTTTCTGCATGATTAATCCACTCGCTCAGACTGTTCAAAGCAACACTTTTCTCGTGTAGCTAACCCACATCAATGGACAATAAACTGCTTGATTTCATACGTTTCAGGCTACCGCCCTCATTCATCAATACTGCCATATCTAGAAATTAGGCATTAAGATCTGGATTTGAAAATTCTTCTACCTTGAAGATGCTTGCAATCTGATGATTGACCAGGGCAATATGACCCGAAAACCAATACTGGATGTGTGGTACATGCACACCACCTTTAAATTGAGGTGTAGTGTGTTTACCATTTCAAGGTTCTTAATAGTTAGGTATTGTGTTTTTGACCTAGTTTTCTAATTCCAGATGAAAAGAAGTAATTATTCAGCATTTCAATGACATCAAACAAAATAAGTTTTGACAGAAAAAAGACAACCAAGCAAGCTAAAAGCTATGAAGCATGGCTACTCCGAAAGTAGTCGCGTATGGGTATCGGATACCATATGCGCCCGTATCGGATACGGCAAATAAGTATCTTGTATTAAATTAAATCGTTTTAATTTTGGATATGTATCGGATACGCCAGTGATACGCGCGGGATATGACAGGATACGTTTCGGGATACGCGGGGGGTTAAAATGAAGTGTTTTAAAGAATCAATTAAAAACTATAAGGGAAAGGGAAAAGGGGCAATAATAGTATAAACATAAATTATATAACAGAAATACCAGTAAATTACCACTAAGAATATTGGGATCGTTAACATGCAAGGCTTGAAGGCTGAACCACAACCAGTCGACACCTCCAAACCCTATATCGTGATTCCACATCGTCACTCCGAGGTACTCTCTCTCTCTCTCTCGATCTGGACTCCTCTCCCTCTCTGTTTCTTACTCTCTCTTTTTTACTTTATATGTGACATACAAAGACTGACACACACACACATTATGTAGTTGCAAGTGTTGGAGTATATAGTGATATACTATATAATAGTATGGACGATAGCATGCACAAAATTCTGACACCTTAAGTTTTTTTATATGTAAAGGTTGTAATATAATATATGGTAGCATGCACAATCTACCTATTACATACTGAACCTATTACATACTGAATTACTGATGTGTTTAGTTTTTGTGCAAAATTCTAACTTTTGGGATGAGCACTGAAGATCAAACTCCTCTTTGGAATTATGTTACTGAGTTAGAACTTAGAAGAAATGGGAAGTGGAGGTGGAGGTATCAAGTTTAAATGCCACTATTGTCAATGTCAAGATAGGGGGTCATACTTTAGAGTCAGGGCACATCTCTTAAAAATTACTGGTAATGGACTCAGAATATGTCCCAAAGTGACTCCTCAACACCTTGCTGAAATGCAAAAGTTGAAGAAGCTGAGAACAAGGTGAAGATGAACAGGCTTAAAAAAGGGGACGCAATTGAAGGCAAAGGGGATGCAATTGAAGATTATCATTGAAGGCTACCGTTGACATGAGTGGAAAACTGGTAATTAATAGGAATTTTCGCTTATTGTTTTGGACTTTTGGCAAGAACGTTGGATGCGTCGTATTAGTTTTGTTATCGATCTCTTTGTTTGGAATGACTTTCGACATGGACATGTACTTCATGCTTGGTATTGGATAAAAAAATACTCTTTTTATTTGTTTTGGCTTCATCTTTATGCCTAGAAGTAGAAAAATAATTATAAAATGTATAATTTACACAGCCATATCCCCGTCGTATACGTATCCTAATTTTTTGGGTTTTGCCGTATCGTCGTATCTGTAACGTGTCGTATCCGTATCCATGCTTCATAGGCTAAAAGCAACAGAAAAAAAAAAAAAAACACTTCTAAATAGTTGCTCTCGGTATCTCATTTATATATCTTAACCTTAACCTTTAGCCATGCAATATCTAGAGGATAGATTACCGTTATTGTGTGCCCTTGGTTTGCACGTATCAAAAGCTCACCATTTTCTTCCAGCAGGCCGAACCGCTGCTTATTGTCCCTTTTGACAGCCTTCAGAATTGCATTATGCAAAAACAGAGTTATGTTCAGAAATGTTAAAACACAAGCAAAGGGACATTCCAATTTTTTATGACATATAGTGCATCAAACAAAAAGTCAAAAGAGATCAACGAGATGTATAAGCAAGGTACTGTTAACACACTTTACAGGTGAAAACCCTGTAGCATAAAGGAAATCTCAAACAATATTGAACAAATATTTAATAGGATAAACCTCAAGCGGTACCTATTTGACATAGAACGAACATATGAGTGCTGCCATAATGAGGAATATGCATAACCTACCTCCCTAATATCATCAATCGTGTGATCTCTCAATGGAATATCCGCAAATGTTTTCATATTCAGCTTCAATACATCTTGAACCCTGACATACCCATCACTTCTCATATTCAAGTTCAACTCTGAAGCCATATGTCGCAAAATACGTGTCCTGCAAATATCACAGATGAAAAATCAAGCTGTGTGGTTATCGTACGCTCGGTGCCAATCTTCTATTTTGGCTAAACTCACACATTCAATTCAATTTCTAACAAAATAAGCATGTCCGCATCGTATTTCTTAATCCATTAAACATCATATTCCACTCAGTCAAGGTTCCCACCTCGGCTCAAGTGAGACCTTCCCACCCTTTCCTCTTCCTTTTGAATAACAACAGAAATCCAAACCAAGTACACAGAAGTAGGAGTTCAAATTTCAAAATTCCAAAGTGCAGCCATTCGACAATATATGTGCTTATGTATTCAATCCCCAAACTAGGGTAACAAATTCAGCTTATTAGCAGAATTCATAAGAGAACTAAACGTTAGGACCCATTTGTAGCTTTCCAAAAATGCCTTTATTGTTTCATTTTCATTTAACTTCTCTCCTCCTTTCACTATATATTCATCACCCAAAAATACTTATCCAAAAAAAAAATCCTCATTACCCAAAAATGATCTTGTTTTCAACTCTTCAAAATAAGGCAACTCACAAAAGGCATTTAAATTGATCCTAATTCCTAAATACTAAACAATTTCCAGGTACCATCATTGAAGCACCAGACAAAACCTAATTCATTCGGAACATTATGAAAACAGAAGATTCTAAAGAAATAAGCAATGTTCAAAACATCAGAGAAGAGGCAATTGCACTTACATCAGCCTTCCTAGACTGTCAATTTTATCATTTCCAGCACTTCCACCGCCTCTGCCGCCGCCACGGCCTCTCGACCTCCCACGACTGTCTCTTTCATCCAATCCCCTGTCTCTACCCCCCCTGCCACAAACCCCAACACAAAAACACAATTAAAGTCACGATTTTTATATAAATATAAAAAATATCGTCAAGATTTTTGTACCTTCTACCAGAATGAGCGGAAGCAGAGGACGAAGAGCTCCTGTTGGTGGTGTTATCCGGTATAGATAGGCCACGAAACTTGTTAGTGAGGTTATCCATTATGGCTAGGGCACGAAACCTGGTGAGCAGATATGACGATGAAGAGGAAGGGATAGGGACAGGTGGAAGAGAAACAGGGCAGTAGCGTAGATATTGTAAGCCTCCGCCGGTTGCCGCAGCCCACATCAGGCGGGAGTTTGGCGATTTTAGTTTGGGATATTCCGCTACGGGAGATGGGATGAAGGAGAATACAAATACAAATGGGAATTGATGGTTTAGTTGTTTTTGGCTAAGCGAGCTCTAACTATTTTTGTTCGGCATCCGGACACCGGTAATGGAGTTTAGAGCATCATTATCAGACTTTAACAAATAGCCTTTTCAGCTAAAATAGAGAAGAAAATCCAGCAAAACACCACAAAATCAGCCTCTCTAAACATCCTCACCAATCTATAATGCTACGGTACCTGAACAAATCAGAGGAACTACTGTTCACTTAACAAACCAAAAAAAACCCTTAAATTTATAATTTTTTTACATTCATAGAAATCTAAAGTAAATTGGAAACCTAAACCGTACCCATAAGACCTCCAATCGCCGGACTTCCAAGCATCGGCCGTCACTCCGGCAGGTCGCCTGAAAACACAGGTGAGAAGAGAGATCCAGGTAAGAGATCTCTCAGAGAAAGAGAGAGAGAGAGAGAGAGAGACGGGGAGACGGTTTCAGAGTCAGAGATTGAAGATTGTTCTCTCTGTTCGACAGAGCCAAGACGAAGAATGAGCAATGTATGAGAATGGAGGTCCAGATCCTTCCAATAGAAAAAATAATCCTGTGTGATTGAAATGGGAATGGGAGAAATCAACCCCCAATCGGAGTAGAAAAAATAAACCGTACCCAGACTTTTTTTGTGGGGGTGTTTGAATAGAAAAATATGAGGAAAAAAAAGAATAGTTTAATATAGCAAAATTATAATAGAGAGTCTAATTTTTAGAGTTTTTGACAAAGTGACTTCCTAAAATATAAAACGTATTTTTGAGGTTAAATTTGGTGCAAAATTTGGTGATCTGATGAGGATGCTCTAATTAGCATGATGGTTTAGTTGTGTTTTTTATTCTGTTTGTTGTTGTTTGGCTAATGGTTGTATTGACGTTTTGTATCTTGCTCTTATCTATGATATTTCTTTCTTTTCCTCAAAAAAAAAAAAAAAATGGGAGTTGATATTCACAAGTTACAACCCCAGAAGTGTTATCCACATTCATTTTTTTGTTCCCTGACGAAATTTTTACACATGAAAATTTTACTGAAAGACAAAAAAAATAGAGTGTGGATAACAATTTGGAATGTAAAAATCACTCGTGTAAAAAAAATTACTAAAAGACAAAAAAAAATTGAGTGTGGTTAACAATTTGGGATGTAAAAATCACTCTCCATACAAATACAAATATATATATATATATATTATGTACAACTATGGGAGATAGGGAAAACGAAAATAGGGGGGTTAAGATGGTGGAGATGGGTTTTTAGGCGCTAGAGTCTTATAGGATGGCGTCACTTGCTTCACAGAAACGCGTGTTAGAGATGGGTTTTTACGTGGTTATGTCTTACCGCACGCCGTCACTTGCTTCACATAAACGGGATGGATTTTAGGCGGTAGCATCTTACCACATGGCGTTTGCTTCACAGAAACGCGTGTTGAAGATGGGGTTTTGGGCGCTAGCGTCTTATCATTTAACATTACTTAGTCTAGTGTCTTTTCGATATGCACTTGGGAACAAAAAAACGTGCAAAATGACGTGGATGTTAATAGAACATAAACCATCATCAGAGCACGATAATTTACCTGCACTAACACATTGAGTATTACCAAAAGCAGATGATCTTAACCTTAATACGAATGAATGCTGGTATGATGAGGACTGAGCATCGAACTATAGAGGCTTAATTCGGGATGCTGAAGGGAAATGAAGTTTGGGTTACCATGGAAAGCTTACATGCAGTACAAGCCTAGAAGCGAAAAACTGGATAATCTACAAGGGCCTTACAATCATCTTAAATAAATGGCTTATCCAATTTGAAGATAGAGTTTGACGCACTTGTAGCAGTGAATCTCATCAACGATGGCCCCAAACATAAACCATCATCAGAGCACGATAATCAATGATGCAAAACTATCCACATGGGTATGACATCTACTCTCTCCCATAACTCTAGACCAGCCAATGAATGCGCTAATCATCTTGCTCGTGTAGGAGCGAAGCAAGAGGAAGAGTTCAAGCTCACGAGCGAAAAAAGAGGAAGAGTTCAAGCTGCTCATTGCCTCTATCTTTTCCATAAAGGAGTTTTTAATTGGATATAGCTTTAAACTTAGGGAGCTTATAGACTAATTTGTTATCTTGTTGTGTTGGAGAAAAATTTAGGTGCAAATAGGGTATGTGTGACGTGGTGCCCCTTCGGCGCATCCGAGCCATCAAAAAATACATCGGATGACTCGGATTGAAACACACTTTTTCTTTTCTTTTTCTTTTTCTAATTTTTTTTTAAATCCGGACGGCACTTTCAATTCAGACCGTCCATTATATTGTTGGACGGCCCGAATGTACTGAGAGGGTACCACCAAAATTTATGTAACATGACTTCATGCACTTGTGGCAGTGGCATAACTTTGTATCCTTTCTAGTTTAATTTATAGTACATAATTTCCAACGACCCCCCAAAAAAAAAAGGTCAGTGGAACCATCTTAAAGGGTCGAAATGAAAGGTAAATAGACCCCAAGTACTTAAATGTAATTTGAACAAAACCAATACAAAACCCTAGCCTCCGGCTCCATTTCGATTCTAGGGTTTGTGTATTTGGCGTAAACAGAGGAGTTCAGCAAACCAGAGCGGCAGCTGCAACACTTCACAACGCCGACGACATGGGTCGTATGCACAGTCGAGGGTTGGCTTCTCTGTCTCTCTCGCTCGCTCTGACTTCATTAAAACGAGATATAATTATATGCATATATGGATGTAAGGAACCTTAATTATAATTATATGCATATGTGTAGGAACTACATGGATATTGATTGGTGTCTTTGGTTTTTGGGCTTTATAGTAAGGGTATATCAGCTTCAGCTCTGCCGTACAAGAGGACCCCACCGAGTTGGCTGAAGATCTCTTCTCAGGATGTAAGGAATCTTAAATCCTCTAATTCTAACACATTTCTTTATCTTTACGTATGAATCACTCAAGTCCATTTATGTGTTTGTTTGGTTTTGATTTCGTTTTTCCGAGATTGAGCTGTGGAATTGCTTGGTGTTCTTCTAGTTTGATTCTAGTCTCTGCCTTTCAAGTTTAGTCATGGCTTTTGGTAGCTCAAGAGTGTTTCAGATTAGTGCTTAGCATCTTGCATTTTATGTTTAGACATGGGTACAATATTGGTGTTATTTGTTGATTGACCGGCGAAAAATGGCTAGAATTTACTCTCCCAAAATGGAAAGGAATTTCCATACACGATGACAACACCCATACCTTCGCCTTGATTTATGTGTTGTGGTAGGAAGCGTGGCAGTTTGGGACCACGGGTGACGTCTGGTGATGCAAGCACATGTATTTAAGGCTAACAAAGAGTTTGGCGCTGATATTAGGAGTCAGTTGAGTTTCAAGAATCTTAGGATTTCTAAGGCATACGACTCCAAATTTCTATGTCAATCCTTTTCCGGATGATGAAGATGATGTTCAAATGGGCGATACCACTTGAAATAAGTTTTTTGCATTTTGCAGTTTCATGGACGAATTGATACCCGTACGTGATGAATCCATGTAAATTTGGTTCAAAACTCTGAACTGAACTGTATGATTTTTTGGTTCCAAAAAGTTCCTGTTTCTTTTGCCTAGTTCTTTGTTGCAATATACAGGACTTCGATGACTCTATAATATTGGAGCTGAACCCTAGCCTTCTAGCCTGTTTTGCGTACTGGTTTTCTTGTTCTCTCTCTTAAGTGGTTCGACAATAGTATAGTCTTATCTCATGTATTGGATTTCCTCTTTTTTGACAATTAGCACTTGTATCCCTCGCAACAGGGCACCCATGCGTAGTTTTTAGAAAGTTCAAATTCACCATTTCGCCCCAAGAAACAGGCACATGCACAAGTCGGTTATAAACAGTCGCTGTCCATTTCACCAATCACCATTAAGCACGTTAATTTCTACCATGTGCTCTTTTCATCTCCTATTTCTTATCTTCTTCTCTGAATTCACTGGAACAAACTTGAATGAAGTCCTTACTTACACAGGCAGTGAACTTGTTGACATGCATGTACATTGTGACAACAATTGTTGACTTTTTAGGACTGTCAGTGACCTTGTTCATTTTTTCGTTAACCAATCGATCTTGCTGGGGTTGACTATTTTTTTTTTCCTGCCAATTCTCGGTGATCCCTGGCATCTTTAGTTTGTTTGATTGTGATCGCCTTCATAATTTTTTCTTTGAAACTTGTTTTTATAAGTTATTCTCAATTTTGATTTAACTATTTTCCTTTTAAGGTTGAGGAGAACATCTGCAAGTTTGCTAAGAAGGGTATGACCCCTTCGCAAATTGGTGTCATTCTTCGTGATTCTCATGGGATTGCTCAGGTGAAGAGTGTCACCGGAAGCAAGATTCTGCGTATTCTCAAGGCCCATGGTACATTTTAATCATTTTATTGCTGCTTGATTTCTTTTTCCAATTTGTAGAGAAACATGGAATTGATTATGTTGTTACTTATAATTGGACAGGGCTGGCTCCCGAAATACCTGAGGACCTGTACCACCTCATTAAGAAAGCTGTTGCTATCCGGAAGCATCTGGAAAGGAACAGGAAGGATAAAGATTCCAAATTTAGGTTGATCTTGGTTGAAAGCAGGATTCATAGACTTGCACGGTACTATAAGAAGACTAAGAAACTTCCTCCTGTCTGGAAATAGTAAGTTATGCAAATTTATTTCTCATCTTATTTCTATATAGTGTCTGTGCATGTTAGCATTCCTACCGTATATCACCATTTCGGTTTTCTTAGTCCGCCTTATTGTTGCTGTAACATTACATTTCTGTTGTAAAATGGGGACTCCCATAGGACTACTTTTGTTGAGATATATTGTATTTAGACTCCAAAGAATTTCATGTAATTGGTGTGTATCCATTGGGATTCCCTTTTGCTTATGGCAAGCGCAATGAGTTTTTCTCCATGCATGTGTTAGGTTGTTAATGCCTGTGTTTTCGGTGAGATATTGTTGTTTATGTTGCATAACGGGAAGCTTTGCTAAATTGATTTCAAAGATCTTACTGTTGACACTAATATCCATTCATCCTTTATTTGCAGCGAGTCCACCACCGCCAGCACTCTTGTTGCTTAGGGCAGAATTTTTGGCTGTAGTTTTGGGTTTCCAGTTCTGTGTTCGGTTGGATGAGCAAGACTCTTTTTTTAACGATGTATTCTGCTTCATAACTTTGTTGCTCTACCAATGTCTTTGTTGTTGAGGACATCTTAAGAGGATTTGATGTCGCAAATTATTCTTGGCTTTGGGCGCTTTGCATTTCTTCTTTGCAGAGAGATTTTTTGTTTGAATGGCAATTGAATGATTTGTTTTATTTGAACGGGAATTGCAGTTGTAGCTATTTTGATTGTTATAACTTCTATCTATTGGTGTTTGAGAAGAGTCTGTGATTGGAGATGTTATAAACGTAAGGGGTTCATGTGTATAACTTTGATCTGTAGGGTGCATCCATCTGTCTATTTCCGCAATCCATGGTCCGGATTTGAATAAAACTCTCTTCCATGAAAGAGTTTTATTAAAAGTTGAACCGCCCAAAACACTTTTGGACGAGCCAAATGTGCCCTCTAGGGCCGCCCAACAGGGTCACGGTTTACATGTAACTCCCTATATTAATCTTAGATTTCAGCTTAGTCCAGAAGGGGAAAGAATGGTGGATTTTACTAAGTTCTTTGCTTCTGGTAATATTTCCTACGATATTTGGTGCGAATCTCCTCCAATCTCTGATATAAAATGGATGTTTGGCCCTTCAATTCGGAAGGTAACGCTACCAAAAGGGATCATAGTTTTAGACCTGAGACGTGGACGGAAATTGAGAATATGGAGGGATTAGAAATGGAGTGGAGCTGATCACCAAAATGCAATTAGAAAACCAGGTACAGTGTTGTGGTTATGTCCAGGCGTCCAGTCCTTTTGCAGCAGATTGAAAACTTTCAAAAAGGTAAGAACAAATTCCCAAACCTCCTTTATTCGTATGCCAAATTGGAATCGAACTAACTTTCGATAATACTTTTGGTTGCTGCCGCTATATCAACATCAAGAAATGTTATGCGTTGGAAATCCGGTTTTTTGAAATTGGACAATGGCGTCGTCTCTTTTGAAAAATCTGGAACACAAAAAATCACTTCGAGACGCGAAACTGAGTCGCTTTTCTAAAGAAATCATTTTGAAAATCTCCCACATTATGTTCATTCATGGATATCCAAAAGGCTTGGGACCTATACAACTTAAAAGTTCACTGGTGCTTAATTTCAAAGTGCTGCATCTTTTCCAAGATGTGATAAAAGGGGGCTTTTGGTCACTAATAAAACAAAACAATTAGGTGATGATCTATAAGTTCGAACAAATATGCCAGCTCATCTTGTGTGTTTCTGTGTCTTTGCTAACGAAAAGTGATTTTGTTTCCCACCATTAGGGTGTCCGGATCAACTTACAAATACCTCGGCCACTTTTTTTCTCGGCCAGGTCAAAGACAAATCATCCACACCTGGACTATGGGATTTACAAGAAATTAATTTCTTGCAACATGACTCCAAAAATCAATACGGGAATCAAACTCACCAGCTAACTGGACTAACAACTGGGCCTAATGACAATTGAATTTAAAAGTTGATCAGACTCCGCTTCACTATCGATACTTTATTTGCTGTCACCGAGGTTGGTGCAAGCCTTGGTGATTAGGTTCATTTATGCCAAAGAAACGTGAAATTTCTCAGTGCCGAGTGGGCATCATCTACGTGGGTACCCGAGTGCGCATCTCGGCAGTTCAAAAATATTTTGGATGGTTAAGATTTTAAAGAGGAAAAGAGGAGAGGCAGAGGAGAGAGAATGAAAGAAATTTGGGCCGTCCAAAAACACTTTTGCACGATCGAAATGCGCTCTCCGCACCACGTGGCCGTATCGGCCCGGTACTGAAAAATTTCTCCAAAGAAAAAGTACCAAAAGAACAGCTTGTCTCACTAAAAATGTCTTGTTTGCGTAGAGGAATCAAATTTAACGAGAGAGAGATTAAAGTGCAGGTGAGGTGATGATGAAAGGAGGAAAAAGAACAGCAAAAGCTGGATAGGAAAGTCCCTTTCATATACTGCAGGGATCAAGAGATGATGCTGTAGTCCAACAGAAACAAAAATAAGTACCTAATCAAAATTCCAATCATCACGTGTTCAATAATTTGAACGATCTATTATAGGATCAACAGGAATTTGAACCAGTAGTCACATAGTAATTGATAATTCGCCTGCCGGTACGGGAGCGCAAGTCCGAGCACAAAAGTGAAAGCGTCTTTGAAACACATCCTAAATTGTTACAATTTGTAAGAGTGGTGATTTTATCGGATGCACACGCAGTACGAGAATTGAGAGCACCAGAGCAGAGCATTTTGAAAGATTATTTTACTAAAGACGGTACTCATTCATTAACCTACTACGGGGAACAGACGCATAATTTGAACGTTGGGTTGGCGAAAATCTTGGTTGGGCAGGTGTTGAATTGTGACAGATGAACTTACATAATTTCAATATTTTTTAGAGAAAACATCTTTAAAACACATCCTATATTATTATAATTTGTGAGAGCGATGATTGAGAACACACGCGCAGTGTAAGAATTGAGAGTGCTAGAGCGGAGCATTTTGAAAGATTATGTGGCTAAGACAGAGTTGGCAAAAATCTTGGTTTGGCAGGTGTTGAATTGTGGCAGGTGAACTCACATAATTTCAACAATTTTGAGAGGAAGACTATTGATTATTCCTCATTTTTTATGATCCCACTACATTTTTTTGTCATACTATTGTAATGTGAATTTACAAAATTAAACTTTCATTTATAACTCTTTCACACTTCGAAGAACAACATTATAAATTCACATCATAAGAAGATAAAAAAGAGAATGTGATTATAAAATAGGGAAGTGCGAAAATTACAACTAGTATTAATTCTAATAAATTTTTTAAACGTGAATAGAGCGGTCGACTGGTCTCTTCCACGGATCCGGGGGAGTGTTGTGCAGTTTCGTGCGCGGCAGCGCCGGCATCGTTCCGACGATCAGAGACGTCCACCGCGTAGAGCTCGTCGAGTACTACAAGTGCTTTACAAATCAATTCAATCGGCTATCGTTAAGTGCCTCATCGGAACATATAACTTGAAAACAAATGAATCCTAATGGATCCAAACACCAGATCAAAATCACTGAACCCAGTCTTTTCAAGTTATATGTGTTCCGATGAGGCACTTAACGATATCCGATATCGAATTGATTTTTGATCCACTTGTAATATTTGACGAGCTCTATGCGGTGGACGTCTCTGATCGTCGAAATGATGTCGGCACGGCCGTGTACACAGAGCTGCACAGAACGCTGCGCAACACCCTGGTTACTTTAATTTTTCCTTCTCTTGTTGTTCTTGTTCTCTCACTCTCTCTCTTTCATCCCAAGAACCAAGGAGTTTTTGAATACCCGTGTCTTTTGTATGGACCTACTTCACATGTTTTGAAGTACAAAATTGCAAGAGAACAAGACCACAGAGACGCAGAGAGAAGAGAAATTTTTCATTGTCGAGCGGCTACTACATGGTGTATCCGTCAGCATATCCTAACCATCCACAAGTGTTATTAATAGTTTGAATTTTAAATGAACTCTTGTAGGTAAGAGTTGAACTATTACCGATAAAATTCATTTAAAATCTAAACAATCGATAACACTTTTAAACGGCTGACACAAGACGCTACGGATACGTGTAAGGCATAGGCACCATGTGTTTCACTCCATTGAGTCATTAACCTTTTCCCCAATGGAATCAGCTTTCATGTGAATCAAATTTGTCCTCCTCCGTTATGTCCAGTCTCACCTTCTTTCTTCCTTTTCATTTTTGGTTCTTTTCTTAGTGTGGAAAGAGCCATCAGTATCACATTCCATATGTAGGCATCATTGGTCTGCTACATGAAATGGACTATCTCCTAACTTTATAATCATTTTCCCATGTTTTTTTTGCCTAAATTTCATCACCAAACCTAGTTAGTCTAACGAATGTATTTGCATATTTTCCTGGCTAACCGTGGCAAACTGCTTGATTGACTCATGGATATTGAAAATTGAGGGCAATTAGAATGAAGTAAACAGAGTCGTGAGTAAGTTGATGTGTCCAATGTGACCAAGTACTATGTCCCGTGGTGCGCGTAAGCTGGCCCGGGGACATTCTGCATTGCCAAAAAAAAAAAGTACTATGTGCATATTTACGAGGGAATTTTTGTGTAGTTTTTGAGATTCTAGTTTTTCAGAATCAGTTTGAAGTATTTAATAGAAATTTTAGATAATAGATTCTACTATTCTACCGATGTAAAGCTTAAAAAAATAAAACTATGAAAATTATAAAGCTGGGTATTTGAGTAGTTTTTGGTGTTATCGGATCATATTTTAGATTTCAAAATCTATTTTTTTTCATCTTTTTGTAGTATAAAGTAACGACTTTTCCCGCAACCTAATCATAATTTTACAGCTATATTATATAAACGTGTTTATCTGTTTTTACAAAAAAATTAAAATCTAGAATTTACATCTGAATCTGAAGTTACAATCTCAAAATTTGCATCTAAACAAAAAAAAAAAAATCTACAAATCTACAAATATCAACGTCCTAGTACTGTGAATTATTTTTGGTCATTGACTATCGGAGCGCTTTGGATTTTTTATTTCAATATCCAAATCTACGCGTGATAAGTGTCGGCTTCGAGGAAAATAGCCAAACACTCTCACCCTTTCTCCAGATTTTGAATCGATTATGTGAAAAATAAGACTATAAGCATAATATGTGTAGATTTAAAGTTA
This sequence comes from Gaultheria prostrata, assembly GCA_036023075.1. Lineage (NCBI taxonomy): Eukaryota > Viridiplantae > Streptophyta > Magnoliopsida > Ericales > Ericaceae > Gaultheria > Gaultheria prostrata. Next base: position 111,712 of record JAXBDA010000076.1, on the reverse strand, counting down.
AGCAAAATTACATATCAATATCTTAAAAATAATGATACTTATACTATTTTTTTTGTCAATCGTAGATCATTTTATTCACGAAAACATCATAGAAGAAATATCAATGGATGCTTTCCATACTAATTCAGTTCGGAACAATCTCCTGCCATATTAGAGGGTTATCCAATGATATGACATATTTGGCTATAACATTAGCCACCCTATTACAGTCACGAGAAGCAAAATGGAAAAAACAAGAACTAAACTTATTCGCCAAAAACAAAACATCTTTGATGACAACTTCGATCCGAACATGCCTTGACTGGAGAATAACCTTGGATCATCTTGATGACAGTCTGTGCATCCCCTTCCACCCCATAATCCTTTTCCAGAGAGCATATTGGCAAACCCAGTGCAAACCGAAACCCTTCAGCTTCAACTATACTCGGCTGACATGCAACATTTAAGAGGTGAGGCAGCAGCCAGCAGCTCCCACGATATTGCCCATATGATCACAGATCACCATGCCCACACCACCCCTATGGGGATTTACATCAAAGGCCCCGTCCACATTAATCTTCAAGACCCCACGTTCTGGGCATTGCCAACAAGCAACGCTAGCATTAGGAATTGGATTTACATTAGGCTGTACCTTTCGCTTGGCATGCAGGAACGTATTAAACTCCTCGACAGCTTTCTCAATAATTAATGGATGTCTTTGGGGTTCAGCTTTGTTTAAATACCCAACTGTTCCTAGCAATCCACACATGCCAGCCTATCATAGCAAAAAGACTGGTAGCTTCCTTTCTTTCCTCGCCATTATGTGATGCCCCTAAATTAACCCAAACATCCTTCAGTTGAGCAGAAATGGAATTTTCTGGGCGAAATCTAAAAGGAGATACTACTTTCATTGCATGAAATTTTGACTATAGAATCTTAAATTGTCTACCGTTTCACTACGATTTTATTGTGTTTATATATTTACCATTTATCCTTTCACTAATGGAACTGGATTCTCTCCGCTTTCTTAGAGCATATCCAATTCTTACCCAAAATCCAAAATGTTAGTAAAAACCTTTATAAAACTCATCTCTAATGCCATATCCATTTCTCTACCCGTTTTGAATTTTTCCATTTTTCTTAATTATATTTGGGAAGACCCAAATTCTTTTTCTCGACACTTTTTTCACTTTCTTATTATTTACAAACATGTCATCTTGACCCATTTTTTGAGGAAGAACTTAAAAACAGTAGATTTGGGTGGAAAAAAAGGTATAGCATTGGAGATAACAAACCAAAATAAAACTTTTGACCCAAATTTTCACCCAAATATTGATTAAAAAAGAGAGTAAGAATTGAAGCTGCTCTTAGAAGACTAGATAGTCCTATTCACCCTATGTGCGGACTTTTTCCAAGCCCACTTGGAGATCGGAATTACCCCTTTTGAGATCATCGAGAGCAAAAATCACGTTGATTGCATTTAGTTTGATATGTTTTTCGAAACACATTTTATGTTAAGAAAAATACGATCCGATCTAGTTTTGTATTACGGAGTATTTGTTTTCAAGATAAATATATTTTCATATTTACTGATATCTAATCAACATGATTTTTGACTTAACTAATGCTCTTGAGGCTCGATGAACTTTGAAATGTGAAGGTTTTGATTGTAGTCCGAAAAAGAGTCCCTATAGAGCTAACGCCGGTCCTTTTTCAGGGCCAGAGAGATTGAGGATTCAACTCCTTGACATCTACAACATCAACGAATTAGCCTGTTGGAAAAATATTATTAATATATAATATTTTATTTTGGTTTGAATGAAAATTAATTTGATTTAGAGTTGCATCTTTTCATTGACACCTGTTCGCTGTGGATGAACGTGTCCTTTCGTGAACATATGTGTCTCTTCTCCCTCGTGACTATTCGTAGAGTCACCAGTTGGTATATATATATACGACATCAGTCATTCATTTTAGGAGTTGATTTTTTCTACACTTTCATTGAGTCAGAGTCTTTTCACTGGAGATAGTACAAACACAAGTTTGGTTTGGTTACCGAACAGATTGGAGTGCTTCTTCCGTTCGGTGAAGATCAAGTAGTGCTGGGAGATAGACGTTCATACAAACCATAAGCACAGTAGCGGGGACGAATCTGCTTTAAGTACAGAGTGTTGAACACTCGTCGTGATTATCATTTCATTTTATCGATTTCCAGGTTTTGCGTTTTGATTTTTTTGCATTCATATTTCGAGTTTTATCACAAAAAGTAAACATATTTTCTAACATAGCCAAGTGGTTTTGGCCAAGAATTAGTGGTTTGCTCCCTCTTCTAAGGTCAAAAGTTCGTTTCTCATTGCTAACAAATATTCACTTCTTGAGGTCATCTTCCCGGCTTGTATGCTTGTGAAAGAAATGTGGGAGGGATGACTCCGAGGTGCATAAAAGTTGGCTAGGACATTGGTGTAATAAAAGAAAAAGAAAAATTCCTTTCCAAGAATCCCAACTATAGTTAGATGTTCCGAGTGCAATTTTGTTAACCCTCCTTAAAAGAGGGTTAACAAAATCCTCCATCCTATTGGTTGAAGTGCGTGAGTCTCATCATAAAGTGATGTCATGTTTACCACAATGTGATGTCTGCAATGCACTTTATGGTAAGCATGATATCACAAAGTGGCGGGACCCATAACAATTCAACCAATATGAGGGAGGGTTTTGCTCGTTAGATGTGGCTGCTGTGTTTAGAGCATCTCCAAGCCACTCACCTATTTTTTTCATCAAATTTTGCTTTTGATGACCTATGTGGCAATTTGATGCCTTATTTTAGATGTTTTCAAAATTGTGATTCCAACCTACTCTACAAATACTTATCCATTTAAATTTCAAACTTCAAATGTAGTGGTTGTTTCAATGGCAAGATGCATGCCAACAGGAAATTGGAGTAATAACGTAAAATAATTTTTTTTTTTAATTATAGTAAATAATTTGAGGACTCACTATATTTGATGAGGGAGAAATGATCCCAAAATTTGGTGTTCTCTTTTGATGTATGGGTTGAATGCTTGAAGCAGTGTTTTTCAATATTACTCATTAACAAACTTGAAATTTGATATTTGATGAGTGGATTGGAGGGTCGCTGTATGATTAACTTGTCTGATGTCATGGCCGTTTCGAACGTTCTATCTTTGATGCTATACTGACATCATTAATTGAGATGGGTTGTAATCGAACCTGTTTCCTCACCCAATTTATTGCCCACATATCTTGAACTCCTGCGATAAATCTAGGGGCACCGATCCCAGTGGCGAACCCAGGAATTCAACCCAATGGGGGTATTTTATTAATTATAATCGTACAATTTTTTTTTAGTCAACGATCTTGCTAAATTAAGATATTTATTATGAACTATAATGTTTATAACGCATACATTTTATAAAAAAAAGAACAAAAAATAAGTATAAAATTAATTTTACATTTTTATTTTGAGATATATATGAGTGTGTATGTTAAATATAGCATTATAATATATAATATAGTATTTTTTTTTTTGAGTTTTGCACGGGGTCAGTGGGGGCACGTACCCCGCGTGACCCCCCCCTTGGGTCCGCCTCTGCCGACCCCCATGTACAAATCTTGTAACCGATCGGTTTCAGGGACCCATTTGTGGATCCCACACAGTCGATCCAAGCCGTTCATTCATCTCAAAATCAAATTCCGAGAGGCCTACACTGAGATTTCCGCGGAAGACCCCTCGGAATTTGATATTGAGAATGATGAACGGCTCGAATCGGCCGTTTGGGGACCCACAATGGGGTCCCGGCGCCGGTCGATGCACCATCGGTGCACTCCCATCTGTATGAATAGGAGGGTTCGAAATCCTGCGCTGCGTTCAATGTCTTGAATTACTTCGGACATCAATAAAAGAGTCATAGGATAAAGATGAATTTAATATTTTGCTTCCAAGATAATTAAACCAGATACTGCTTTGTTATAATAGCAAAGTAATTGCCTTAAATAATTCCATGTATAGAAAGTTTTCGCAATCAATGTTCAGAGAGAACAATTTCAATTTTCAGCTAGAATATTAGTCAGGAAAATAATACTCTACAAAGGAGAGAAGAATTGAAGAAATGGAGACGTGGCCATGTTTTACAAAATATATCATGCACATTTCTATAAAACGCTTTACAAAATTTTAAATACATTCTGACCATAATCCACAAAGCTAAAAAGTTGACATAAAAAGTTGCACATTTCTCTCAAATGCTCTACAAAATTCAAAATACATTCGGACCATAATTAAAAAAACAAAAAGCTTATCCGGGTCCACTCTTATCTAGAGTTTAGTATTTTGTAGTCGGATTGCTTATCCCACCTGGATCGTTAAGACTCATGCAGGGGTCTTAGATTATCCGATCCCGCCCCCAAGGATAAGTTTATCCGATTATCTAGGTCGATATAATGACATTCTTGCCTCTCAAAATTTTCCAAACTCTTTTTTGTAGCCTCACTGCAAGGGACAATTAAGTAAATTCTCACATTATTTATTTATCCATCCACTCTTATCTAGGGGTGAGAATTTATGACATGACACGATAACACGACATGAAGTTAGCGGGTTAGTGTTTAGTATTTTTGACACAAAACACATGTATGACAAAATCCGAGAACACGATTAGTAAAACAGGCCAGCTTCAAGTTCAACTCGCATAACTCGAAGATAACACGAATTAACCCAAATTGACCTGCCCGAGAATGACACGAAGTAATCGTGTCAATCCGTATTGTGTTCGGGTTGACACGATTAACAGAAGGTCGAGTTAGGGTTCAATTTCTTGATACGATTAGTTAAGCATGTCATTTTAACACGAATCCGATTTGACACGACGCGACGCCCAACCTTACCCTTATCCATCTATTTAAACTACTAAAACTACCAAACAAACCCATTCTTAGCTAACCCCTACCTTTAATATACCATTTTTTTTTGTTCAAATACTCCTACCATTTTTCTTAATCATCAAAAACATTATCCGTACCACAAATTAGTTGTAACCATGAAGTACTAAAACTTGGTTTTTTCCAGTTTGGATCCGGACAGCAAATCCAGACAAGCGATGAGAACTGAAGTCTCTCGGAACTAAAATGAAACAAAGGAATTCGTGACCGGTAACCAATACTTCAGGTAACTCTGATTTGAATCCAAAACAAACAAAATCCCACACTCACAAAAAGTTTAACACTTCACAAAGCTCACACGTTGTACGGTTGTAGTGTACCTCTCTCTCTCTCTCTCTCTCTCTTTTCCCATTTTGAACCAAAACAAACATCTCACCTAAACTTTCCACACTTTCTCAGCAAAACACACCCAAAACTTTCTCACTCCCTGAAACAACATTTTCCTCCAAGCCAAACATGAACCTCCTCTCTCTCCTCTTCCTCTCTCTCCTCCTCCCTCCCTCTCTCTCCCAACCCACTTCCCAGCTCGCCATTCTCATGTCCATCAAATCCTCTCTCGACCCGAAAGGTCTCTACCTCTCCTCCTGGTCCCACACCACCCCCACCGCCGCCCCTTGCGGCGGCGCGTTTGAAGGAATCGCCTGCGACGACCAGGGTCTGGTGGTGAACATTTCCCTCCAGGGAAAAGGGTTGACTGGGAAAATACCGCCGGAGATTGGGCAGCTGGAGAGCTTGTCTGGGTTGTACTTGCATTTCAATCAGCTTTATGGAATTGTACCCAAGGAGATAGCGAATCTGAGTGAGCTATCTGAGTTGTACCTCAATGAGAACAATCTTGATGGGGAAATACCAGCAGAGATCGGAAACATGCCTAATCTTCAAGGTTAGTATTTTTTTTTTTGTCTTTTCCTTTATTTTCTTGGAAAAGGCTCTGTTTTGGAATGCGTAAAAAGCTTGTTTTTTTTTTGTGTGTGGTAATTTTCAGCTTAATATTACCACTTCTTCTTTAAAAGAATGTTGAGCGAATATAAAAGACGTGCACAAAATTTTTTCTTTTTAAAAAAAAAAAGGGGGAAAATTTTCTTTTTATTTTATGTTTTGGTGGATTTTTTTTCAAACTTGGAGTGTACCAAAAAGTAAACAAATTTGACCTAGAACTTAAAAAGTTGACTAAACCGAAAGGATTTTAGGGGAAAAAAAAAACTTGCCTTTTAAAAATCGCCATTAAGCATGGGTTACTGGATCTATGTCTGAGTTTGTGTGGAATTATTTTGAGCAAATGGGTTGTCTCAGTTTTGCTTGCAGATTTGTGAAATTTTGTGTTTTGAACCTAAAAAAAATAGTACTGATTGTAATTTCTGACTTGTGGTATATGGGTCATCTTCTTTTGGGGCAAATGGCTGTTTCAGGGTAGATTCTTACATAACGATTTTAACTTGATAACGCGGTTTATGTGTCTCAATGAAAGATTTTTGGTCATCTTGATTTTTTAGGCAAATGGTTGTTTGTTCTCAAGGCATTGTAGGTTTAGGTTTGAGTAATGAGATTTTTGAGGGGGTCTGCTTGATTTTGCAATCACTTATAATCTCATGGGTTAAATGTGCTGATAAATGAGTAAAAAAAACCCTCCTAGCTTGTTCGTAGGGATGCCAGCTCAGGCTCAATTCAGCTCGGTTTGTTCCGTACACGAGCTCTAATAGAATTTTTAGCTCGTTTGGTAATAAGTAATAAGATCCGAGTTCGAGTTAGCAATAGCTCGGCTAGTGTTGATACATTTGGCCCGTGTTTATGGGTTTGGCGAGGTTTGTTTAGTACTTGAACCGAGCTCGAGTTCTCAAATATAAATTGAGCTTTGGCTCGAAGATTTGGGCTCGAGCCCATTGAATCCTAAACTAGCTGAGCTCAAGCACCCTAAGCTCCGCTCTGTTCGCATGCACCCCTAGTTGTTGGATTTTACTTATTTTCTTACTAGTGTTCGAAAAGGTCTGGAAGGCCAAGTACTCCCGTCTAGGCACTAGAAGGCCCCTCGTTGACTCGCCCGACTAGATGCCGAGAACTCGGCCCGGAAGTTAGAAGGTGCCCGGCCGCCCTGGGAGCGTCTAGCGAGTTTTAGAACCTTGGCCTACTCACCTTGACCATCAATCCATTGCTTCTATTCTAATAGCAATACTTTTCAAATGACAGAAAGACTTAAATTTTCCTCTGAGTCTTTATGGCTAGTCTTCCTCGTGAAAGTTGATTCTCCTGACGCAGGTAATCTCGTCGGTTGAGTGTGCTGATGGAACTAAGTAGAGATTAAAGCTTGTCCTCAAATTTATTTCCACTTACTCAAATTTATTTCCACTTACTCAATTGCTGATTCAGGTTGAGCAACAATTCTTACTATGCTATTATGCTTATCTGGGTTATCTTTGTTTGCAGTTTTGCAACTCTGTTACAACAAGTTGACTGGAAGCGTTCCTACTCAGCTAGGGTCTCTAAAGAAGCTTAGTGTTCTCGCTCTACAGTATAACCAATTAACTGGAGCGATTCCCGCTAGTTTGGGGGACTTGACATTGCTAAAAAGGTTGGATATAAGTTTTAATCGCCTCTTTGGGTCCATCCCAACAAAACTAGCCAACCCTCCATTGCTAGAAGTTCTAGATGTCCGAAATAATACTCTATCTGGCAATGTCCCAACAGGTAATTTTTATTTTCTTCTCGTTTCCATGTCTGCGCCTTTACTTCTGATAACCCGAATTCCACCTAATTGGAAGTTCTCACTTTAGTTTTGTTTTTTGAATGGATGAAATGAAGCCTTAAAGAGATTAAACGACGGGTTCCTGTACTCAAACAACACAGGCTTATGTGGGGTTGGTTTTTCTACCTTGAAAGTTTGCACTGCTTCCGATTACCTAACCCGAAACAAGCCTGAACCATTTGGACCTGGCTCGAATGGTCTACCTAAAAAGGACATCCCAGAGTCGGCAAACTTCACATCAAATTGCACCAACAATAGTTGTTCGAATCAGTGGACAATGTCGCGAATGGCTCTCATATTTGGAGCAATTGGGGCAATAGTCGCGCTGTCAATTACTGCAATTCTCACATTCTCATGGTACCGTCGGAGGAAACAGAAAATTGGAAGCACTTTCGATACTTCTGATAGTCGACTAAGTACTGACCAAGTCAAGGAGGTTTACAGCAGGAGAAGTGCATCTCCCCTCATATCTGTAGAATATTCCAATGGGTGGGACCCAATGGCTAAAGGTTGGAACGGAAGTGGGTTCTCTCAAGAAGTATTAGAGAGCTTTATGCTTAATCTAGAAGATGTGGAATCCGCTACTCAGTACTTCTCGGAAGTTAACCTCTTGGGGAAGAGTAGTTTCTCAGCTATCTACAAAGGGTTGATGAGGGATGGTTCTGTTGTCGCTATTAAGTGCATTGCGAAGAGTAGTTGTAAGTCAGATGAATCTCAGTTCTTGAAGGGATTGAAGATCCTGACCTCATTGAAACATGAAAATCTTCTTCGGTTGAGAGGGTTTTGTTGTTCAAAAGGAAGGGGAGAGTGTTTTCTCATCTACGATTTTGTCTCGAATGGGAACTTGTTGCAGTATCTTGACGTGAAGGCTAGCAGTGGGAAGGTTCTTGAATGGACTACTAGAGTTTCTATCATCCAAGGCATTGCGAAAGGTCTGTCCTCTTCATCTTCCCAATCTTTATAATTGGATATTATTCGTCCCGTATTATAACAACTGGTCACGTATTCACAAGGACTTTATTTGATAGCATACTAGCGGAGACTCAAATATGCCTGAGGTTCACTTGAAATTCCTACAGAGGAATCACTACACGTGATTGTAAAAATTGTGTAAAGAATTGTCCAATAATTTTCAAGGGGAAAACCTCTTATTCGGAACTCACTTTCACCTTAACCACTAGTTTGGTTACTTTTCGTTTATCATGGTTTTTGTCTATATTACATGGACTCGTGTACGGGTGCTGGGTGCAGATTTGTGGCTAAGTGTAGGATTCATCTATTTCTCATGTTAAGGACACTGGCACACAACAAAAAATTCTTTCTTGCTTCAACTTACATTTTATTGTCCTGCGGTGTATATGACATTTGCAAGGTGTAGCATTCCATGAATGCCTGATGCTTTTAAGCATAGTCATACGGTGAACTCTCATCAGTAAAGTTGATTGTAGGTGAATTTCCAACTAAATTATCGGACACACATCGGATATCCATACCCTTGGACAACAGTGACCAACAAGAGTACTCTAATACTAGAGTCCATGCAACATAGACTCTGGTTTTACTAGGGATAATCTCCTCACCTTCTAACTGTTTCAATGACTGAAATTAATGCTATTTCTAACCAGGCATAGGGTATTTGCATGGAAAGAAAGGAAACAAACTTGCTCTAGTCCACCAAAACATATCTGCTGAGAAAGTGCTCATCGACCAACGTTACAACCCATTGTTGTCCGATTCAGGCCTACATAAACTCCTTGCGGATGACATCATCTTCTCCACTCTCAAAGCTAGCGCGGCAATGGGGTACTTGGCCCCTGAGTATACTACCACCGGCCGGTTCACTGAAAAGAGCGATGTATATGCATTCGGAATGATTGTGCTTCAAGTTCTCTCTGGAAAATGCAAGGTCTCCCAGTCGACACGGCAAGGGGCTGAAACATGCAAATTCGATGACTTCATCGATTCAAATCTTAACGGGGACTTTTCGGAATCTGAAGCTGCTAAGCTGTGGAAGATTGCTACTCTTTGCACCCATGAATCTCCTGAGAATAGACCGGACATCGAAACTGTGATTCAAGAACTGAGTGAACTCAGCATTTGCTGAATTCTCTAAATGGATTATTGCTCATTATCACCAACTTCTTGGTGATGATGTGGCTACTTGTTAGCTTTGGTCTTCTACAAAATGCTGTCCTTGCTTTGAGGACTGACTTTGGGCATTTTGGAAGTACTTGATTGTAGGTAGTAGGTAGAGAGAGGAGGTAGTGGAAATGTGCAGTGTATGGAACTTGCCATTGAATGCTTGTATCACTCATCTTTAGCTAATTGATAGGGCTGGTTCCAATTGCTTGTCTCATTAGGGTTATTTGTACTTCTTGTTTTTAGGCCAAAATTAGAGCTTTATTTTAGCAATGTTCAGTCGCTGGGAAGTCTATCTTGTAGAATGGAAATATTATAGTCCTTGCTACAATTCTTTAGGTCAACCAAGTCGGTCCTTGCACTAGAGCACTTGGTGTATAATTGTATTATAGTCATAGTCAATCTTAGGGCTGTCCAGTGGATCATCCGATCCGCCAATCCGAACCGATCCGAATCATCCGTTGATCCTTCCGAGGTATGTACGGATGGGTTGCGGATCCTAAAAACCCAAATCCGTTTTGACCGGATCGGATCGGATCCGCTCAATCCGCACAATAATCCTTCTTTAATCCATCAAATTTGCCCTATCCGATCTGATCCGATCCGTAACGATCCGATCCATCCGTATGTCACCTACGGATTGGTTCTGGATCTTAAAAACCACAATCCGCTCTGAGCGGATCGGATCGGATCCGGATCCGATCCGTCCGGATCCGATCCATGGACACCCCTAGTCAATCTTTAGGATGTTTTTTTTTTAATTTTTTTTAAAATCAGATCTTTAGAGAAATTTTTATGGATGGTCCACCAACTAAGGGTATCTTTATCAGCCTCGCCAAAAAAACCATCAAATTTAACCTCAAAAACTTATTTTATAAATTAGCAAGTTATTTTTCAAAAAATTCACAAAATCAATCTCTCTATTCTAACTTTACTATATTAAACTATTCTCATTTTCTAATCCTACTACAAAAATAAATAAATAAATGTACTCAAACCAAGAGAGAAGTCAGGAGAGAGTGATGTAAAAGTAATTTGATGCGTGAACAGTGCCTACTTAATTTTGAGTAGGCACTACAGCAAAGTTAGAGTTTTGCAAATTTGTTCATTCATTTGATGTGCCTGATTTTGAGAATTTTTTTTTAGTTTGACTTAACAAATTAGCCATCAGGGGGGTTTGATGCCCCTGATGCTGATGCTCGGAAACACTTTTCATGGAATTTGAGCTTGAGATGGTGCAATTCGTTTTGAGATCTATATGCACTTTGGCAAATTGGGTTTTTTAAGTTTTTTCTACTTCCCACTAAACATTATCACTTCGGATTCTCTTCGGTCTTAGTTTTGAATTGCACGGGACAGTTTAAATCTAAACCATATGTTAATACTCCTATAATCAATTATTCGGATTTGCTTAGAGAATATCCCATTTGTAATAATGGATGATATAGATTTGAATTGTTTCGTCCAATCTAAAATAAGATCTGGAGATTTGAATTGTTTCGTTCAATCCAAAATAAGGACCGGAGAGAGGATCCAATTTGAAACATGGTACGGGTCCTATGAGTCTATGACCCATCTCTACAATGAAGTGGAGTAATTGTTTATGTCAGAACATATATAGCTGTGTTATAAATGCAGGAAAACTGAGGCTACATTAAGTAAAGGCATTGAAGATGTGGTACTCCCACCTACCATTTCAAATTCAAAAAAATTGTGTGGAGTAGAGTTTCCAAACAGACAATGGGTGTGGACACTGGACAGTGTTTACTGTTTAGTCTTTGTTTGGTTGGGTAAAATGGGAGGGGAATAGGATATTACTACAAAGCATTTGTCTTTTGGTAAATACTCCCTCAATCCAGATTTGTTGGTCCACAAATATACTTTTTGAAGTCCAGAAATATTTGTCAATTTGCAAAAGTTAAATTTAAAATTAAGGTATGAAAAAAATACACAAAAAATAATGAAAACAAATTAATAAAAAAAAATTTGAAATCCCCAAAATGGATTAATAAATCGGGATAGAGAGAGTATAAAGAACTATTTAGTTGACTTCTTGAATTACGGGGTAAGGAAAAAGTAGTTTTCCAGCTCAATCTGAAAAGGGTGCAGATTCTCTGGTTAAATGGGACTGACTAAACAGTATTGCCGGAAAAAGTGATTTTGCAGATTCTTAGAGTATCTCTACTTCTTCATCAAATTTAAACTTGAGTAAAAACCACCAAAAACTCCACTCCACCCTTTCATCAAATTTGGTTTTACTCAAATTCTTCACCAAATTTGATAAGAACCAAATTTTTACTCAAATTTTGAAGGCTATTTTCTCCCCCTTAAATTTACAACAATGCCATTAATGAGGGTTTCACTAAAATTTATGCCTAGATTTTCTTTTGCCCGGAGTACTCCATACCAAATCAAGTTTTTACTCAAATTTTTACTTAAATTTGGGTAAAAATCTGGGTAAGGAGTGGAGATGCTCTTATTGGGGTCTACTTAGAGGGTGTTTGGAAGCTTACTTTTCAGCTTTTCATTTTTAACTTTTTGGCTTTTTTATTTTTTAGATTATGGCCAAAATGAATTTTGAATTTGGGATGAGTGTTTGGGAGAAATGTGCAGAATGCATTTTGGGAGAGAGAGATGAGAGAAACCCAGAAGTAAAAATTGAAAAGGAGGTGTGAGCCTCTTTTTGCTTTCTCCTCTCTATCACCAGAAATGAAGAAACAGTTTTTGGGAGAAACTGTTTTTCCCCTTGGCTGCCAAACACCCAAAAACTAAAAAAGAGAAAGCAAAAAATAGAAAAACAAGCTCCCAAACGGAGCCTTAATGACCTGCACCAATTAACTTGTTAATTCATTGCCTAACCACGTGGCTTAAAAAGATAGTAGAAATCGGAGGGCTGTTGACCGCTTGGGGACAGCATACTGCTGACCCTAAAATGATAAATCCCCCACCCAATTTGCACCCCTTTAAGTTTCCGTTTCAATCTCATTTCACTTTAATGATTCCATATAGTAGTTGTTTGGATTCTCTTATATATCAATGTGGGACAAGGATGTCACACTTAAACTAGCAAAGTCATGTATTTTTTCAGAATTCGTTGAGAATATTATTTATGTCAAATTTTGTGTGAATAAGAAATTCATAGTTATAGTATTAAATCACACTTATCTTCAAAAAACATATTTTGTCCAATACAAAAATGTTGCAACAAGTGTCGATCACTATTATTAACAGAGTTTTTGAATCTTATTAGTATTCTTGAGTCTTGACAATATAACACAGACAATTTGAATCATTAAAGTGACCCGAGAAGGACTCACAGAGCCCGTAGCAAGACTCCAAGACCGTCCATCTATTGTTTGTGCCAAAACAATGGACTGATAGAGAGTTTTGGAGAGAATCCCAATTTGTTGTTTTTGCTCCATGAAATGGAAAGAAATAAAAGAATCCTTTTCTGTCCTTCCATATAGGCTGTACCAAACAGAGCATAAGGTTGTGCACGACAGGTGGAGGAAGGCTTGGATTTTATCAAATTTCGTCCTCACTTGATAATTGATAAAATCAAGATTTGATAAAATCAAGATTTTATCAAGTGGAGAACTCAACCGAAGTCGTATTTTCCTGGGCAGGCCCCCATGTTAGGGACATTTTTTGAACTTTAAAAAAAAGGGAAGAAATTACAGCAAATGGTTACAGCAATTCCAAAATGAAGTAGTTCTTTTTTTAAATTCTCGGGAACAGCAATTGTTTTTTTATTTTTTCCGGAAAGTTTTAGAGACTTTAAATTAAGAGGAAGCAGCAAATGCTACCCACCAGGAGAAATTTGCAGATACAATATTTTAATACTCCTACAAAAAGGAAAATAACGGCTTGCATTAATTCCATTTCATCATTTTCTAGCAGTATAACTTGGGCTGTTTGATTGACAAAAAAAACTTGGGCGGTTTGTAAGGCTCATTTTAAATATTTTATTTTTAATATTTTGAGTTTTTAGATTGTAGTCGGAATGTATTTTAAATTTGATAAGAGTGTTTGATACGAATGTGAATAATACATTTTGCAACACGTGTAGTGTTTGGGAGATGACAAATGTTAATGTCAAAACTGTTTTTGATAGTGCCAAAACTCCAATGCATAAAAGGCATGCACGTTGGCACAATGACAAATGTTAATGTGGGCAAAATATATTTTAAGGTCTTTTTGTTAGTCAAATTGGAAAAAATCGAAAATGAGAATTTAAAAAGCTCTTCTTACTTTTGGCTTTTCCTCTCTAATGTCAAAAAACCAAAACACATTCTCACACAATGCATTTTCCAGCCAAACAACCAAAAGCTAATAAAAAAAAATAAAAAAGTAAAAAAGGAAAGCATCCAAACATGCCCTTCATCGGTTGAACACTAATTAGGAACAGTTAAAAGTCAAAATATTTGACGATGTGAACAAACTGTATTAGTAATGTCAAAAGACTCGAAACTTCTTTGGGGTTCTAAGAAATGTGAGATTTTATCAAATTTTTTTACGAATGGATAAAATCAAGGGTTTGGTTTATCAAATCATCATAAAATTCATTTGAGAACAACCCCTTTGTCGAATTTTGATAGAAGAAATGTATAGTGGTTAAAAATTTCGACTAGAGATTTGCTTAACCTTCTTCCAATGTTCGAACCACTTGCATAACTAGCTTATGCGATAGAACTCTTAGATACCCCACACCGTATCTCGGGATCGAATCTCATTCCTCCCTTCTCATGTACTCCCTCCGTCCCTTTTTAAGTGGTCCGCTTGGGAAACGTGTATTTTTGTGGACGTTAAAAAAGGCACATCCGTAGAACATTTTTAATTTTTTTTTTGCACCAAAGTAAAGTACTCAATGAGCACTTTAATTTGGTATTAAAAAAATTAAAAGATTTTATAGAGAAATATATTTTTTAGGGGTTTGAAATTACACGTATTCCCATATGGATCATTTAAAAAGAGACAGAGGGAGTAATAAATTAAGGATGATAAATGACAAAAATAAATAAAAATATTCGAACCAACTTACAAATAGTGCTTGAGAGACTAATCTCATTATCTATTTACTATAGTATTGGTCTACTGGCAAGAAATTCAATTAAAGTTGAGACTTCTAACTCGACCGATTCCGTAAGATGCGTTGCCAAAATTGTACAGTACTACTTCTTTAAGCCTCTGGGAAACCTAGGTACTTTCAAATGCTTAATTTTTAATTCTAGAATTCCAAAAAGCATGCCTGAAAATACTTACTCATTTGTTAAACCCAGGAGAGCATGTCCAGCCCTTTATCCTTTTTTTCCTCCCAAGTTTGAGTCAAATAATGAGTAAAAACCCAATTTGGGTGGTAGCATCTCCAATGGTAAATTCCAATTATGACCCAATTTTATTTTTTTAAAAACATCCAATGACATACATGTAAAAGAGAGAGGAGGGGATCATCTCCGGCAACAGATCTATCAGAGTATTTACTCCATCCATATGCCTAACTCACCTTAGCTCCAAAACACTAACCCCTCATCGAAATTCCAACATACCCCGTGGAACCCTTCACCTTCGTTGATCAACTCTTCTCCACCGAACTGTGGTGCTTATTGACACCACCCTACCCCCAATCGTACGATTTGATTGAGCCTAGAAGTTGCTTGCCCTACCCCTCTGCCTGCGCACAACGATCTCTCACTACTTTGTTTTTGCATCAATGGCAGGAATCCTAAATGGCAGAAAAATAATTAAACCTTTATTTATGAAGTGGAGAGAGCTATTGGAAAAATGGGAAGGAGTTTAGCCTGTCCCCAATCTGGGCCAAAAACTAGTAGGTAAAATCCAAAATGGGGAAGGATTTGGGTCATGTATTGAAAATGAGTTTTGAGATTTTTTTCCAAAATTTTAAATTTAGATCTTAAAATGGGTCAAGATTGAGGTGTGCACAAGCCGATCCTAATATAAAAGAAAAAAAAAAGGGGATAAGGTTGGAGATGCTCTGAAAGCCCACGTTTTAAAAGGTTATTAATTTAACTTGGGAGATGAATGGAATATATCTACTAGTAATTAATTTTCTCACTTTTACAAAAAAATTCTAGTACTATAGTATTTGTTTTCGTGCAAGTTCATTCCACGAGTAATATTTTCACTTTCTCTTATATTTATCGCCTTATCCATCGTCCATCAACCTTGTAAGTTGCAACCAACCTTGATTTTATAATACTCATTACTCAACGTTGATATTTCTTTTTGTTTGATGAGTAAGCTGAACCCTACCTAGCGTTTTTTTTTTGTATAATTGGATGTCTAACTCAGTTTGAGTACACCTCAAATAATTTCGGAGTCTTGAAATTAACAACCGGCAAACATCCATTGACTCCAAGATTTGAAATATTTTGGCCTTTGTGAAATAGAACATCGTACCTCATGGATGAACACGTAATAGTTACTAGTACTTTCTCAAAACTACTTGGTTAAACCCTTGGAGTTGAGTACCCTGCGTTTATATTAAGCAGTGCAACTCTTTCTGATAAGTTGACCTATTATTTGGAGCCTTCCCTTTCAAGTGGAATATCAAAATAGCACATGTCACACCCTTTTTTGTAACTTCCATAGACGTACAAGTTCAATCAATATTTTCCGATTGCAACTAGATGGTTATTGACTTCAAGATTATCACTTGTTTTTAGGCAAATGACCACGTGGTACCCTCTCGCCACATCCGGGCCGTCCAACAATGCAATAGATGATCCGGATTGAAAGTGCCGTCTGGGTTTAAAAAAAATTAAAAAAGAAAAGAAAAAATGTGTTTCAATCCGAGCCGCCCGATGCATTTTTGGACGGCTCGGATGCACTGAAGGGACACCACGTCACCTATACCCTATTTGCACCCAAAATTTTCTCGAAGCCCACAGGGTTCACGTTAGTGTACATTTCGACCAATAAGAGTATTCACAATGTAATTTTCTAATTATTCTTCGACCGGTAAGAGTACTCGCAATGTAATTTCCAATTGTTTTTTGACCAGTAAGAATACCCACAGATTGTACTATTAACGTAAGTCCATTAGGCACACTATATAGCAAGACTCTTGGTTTTACCCATGTAATATCTTCAAAATGATCATCCAAACAACTTGTCTCTTCATACAACACTAAAGATGCCATTAAAACAACATGAAAGCTCCCCTAATCAATTTAGTTTTTGCCCAAGTAAAGAACTTTATTTTTTTATTTTTTTATAATTTTAGAAGCCAAATAAAGATTTGAGAATACTTTGTTGGTAGCTACATCTTGATTTGTTGAAATGTACGGCTACTGCTCACTAACCTTGTATGCTCATATCATACGAGTCATGCATGATTTTTCACCTTAAGAAAAACATGTATGATTTCAGTTATTTTAGGTTTTCTACGAAATGATTTCAATTGCCAATATCAGGAAAAAAATCGATTAACTCAACACTCAAACCAAAAAAAAAACTCCGAAATTGAACGTCTGAAGTTAATTTCAAAAAAATACTAAAAAATACAAAACACCTCGCAGCAGGAAGTTAAGTATGTAACCATTTTTCGAGATGTATCCAATACCCTTAAGATTAAGCGCCTTGAGCAATTCACCGTGGCTGCCCCCTTTGCCCCTCGATTTCAACATATTTACGCCTCATGCCACCGCAATTCACCGCTGGTTTTCTGGCATTCCGACTTCTGTACGCCGGCCTCCCTCTCCATCTTCTTCCATACGTTTCTCTCCCCATCACATATAGCCAAGCCAAGCCAAGCCGCGCGCAGAGATAAGAAGAAGAAGAAGAACAACAACAACAAAGCATTCAGCTCAACGTAATGTCTCTCTCTCCTTCCCTCTCACAACTGCGATCACCACCACTTCATGGCCTTCCACCCAGCTCTTTCTTGCCACGCTTTGGATTTCATGAAGATGCAGCCAGGCGATTTTATCTACAGGAATCTAATCCATTCCAGATGTACGGTTCACTTCGAGTTTGAGATTTAGGATTTTTTTTGTACTCCAAAAGTTTCTATTCTCTTTTATTATACGTTTTCGTTCTGGTTTGCGAGTCTAATCTTCTCCTCTCTCTCTCTCTCTCTCTCTCTCTCTCTCTCCATTTATTGCATGGGACGTCTCCCTCTCTCCATCTTCAACTTTTCCGCTTCAAGTGGTGTGTATTAGGGGAAAGCCGAGCGGTGTCGTCGTCTGCCGGTATCATTGCCGGCCAGTAAGAGAGACGATTCGAGGGTGCTGTAGCATGAGGGGATCCCGGGCGCATTCTTAAAGCTGCTGTGAAGTTCTAACCTCTCTGATTTTCTGATTTGGTTGTCGATTTCAGGTTTGCATATTTCATTCTGTGATTTGCGTTGTACTGTACCCTATATATCTGAGCACCCGAGAACGATAGAAATTAGAAACCTAAATCACAATTTTCCCTTAAATTGGAATAACCATTTTAATCGATCGGAGTCGAAGATTGTTTTTCAGTTCTTGGCATCTGCTCTTTGCAAAGTTGAAGATTGTTTTTCAGTTCATCCCAAAATTTGCTAACATGCAGAGGCGTGTTTGCAAAGAACACCTTTAGAAAGCGTGGTTTGCAACCACACCTTTGAGGTCTTTTATGATTAACTTAATTTTTTGCATAATACGGCTTAACCAATCACAAAAACGTGTTTATCAAACACACTTTTAAAAAAAACGTGTCTTGCAATAACGTTTTGATGTAGTTCGGGAATAAAGTAAAAAAAGTCGTGTTTTATTTAATGAAGTAATAAAAAAAAAGACCCTAATCGGTTAATGAGCCAGCTGAAGGGCATAGCTTTATGACTTTATCCTTTATTTAGCATAAATAATTATATAGCAACAGTTTCATTTCTTCGCTGGTGTGCATGGATCTAAAAGGAAGAAGCTTGTTTGTGATGTCAAAGGGAACGGGTTGCTTTCTTAGTGACCACCCCCACAGTCTGGACAATTTAGCTCCTCAAGTTGCTTTTACACTATAAGTACCATATTTATATAGGCATTTCTTGCTCTATAGAAATGCAAAAATAGCCTTTGACACCTTTTTGGCAAAACTTTGGAGGACAACAAACACTGAGGCATGGATAAGTACGTTTTTGAATGTTCGTCTGAACTTGCCATTACTGTGCAGGGATGAGCTCTGTCATTAGATCAAGTTATTAATTTCTAGGGTTGTGGATCTTTCCAATGTCGATTCAGAGGGCCAGAAACAAAGTATGGATGTTAAAAGAGAAGGCAAAGAGGCTGCGCTGGCCTGTGAGAACCCTAGGATGTCTATAGGAGAAAAGAAAGAAGTTCTGGATGGAGCTAGAGTGGAAACCTCAACGCCTTTGCTCCCATTAGCTGTGAGTATATTCTTAAGGCAACCTTGTCCTCTATCATTGATGCATTCTTGTTGAACTAGCTTCTTAATGAAAATTCAGATTCATATAATTTTTCCAAGTCCCACATGTATCATAAAACATTCTGCATTTCCATACACGTTAAGTACATTAAGAAACTTCTAATGACTGTAATTGATGTAGATTATGTGCAAAAGACTCCCACACTTCAAAAACAGTCCCTCATACTTCAAAAGTGCAGTGCAGAACAAGTTGCATCCATTCTATTTGAAGTTCAAATGGCAAAAGTACTGTTCAATTAGGTGTAGCATGAAATTCAAGCTTCTGAATGATACTGTCCAATACGACCTATGGACCTTTACGGCTTTACCCGTAATTTTCATTGCGAAAAAAATGAAGCAATCATAAAACCTGCTAGCTTCTCATTTTCCTTTAGTTTCAGTAGCCAAGTGTCATGCCCTGTAGTTCTTCAGAAGTGTTCCCACTTGATATGGATGAAATAATGGAGTATGTATAGATCAAGTTATCCAAAATAGTGTCCTGATTCTCTATTTCCTCTTTTTTGGATGGGAAGAAGAGGGGAGGGGAAGGTTTAGTTTAGACCACCTCGCATTATTAAATTAAGAAAAGCAAGGGCCTTCGGCGATGATCTTTCTTGGTCATTTTTTATTGCTTTTTTTTTTCCTACTCAATAAAGACTCATGCTTGAAGCCCATATTAAGCACTTTAAACTGGTAAAAACTGCTATCAAACTCTCCATGTGGAAGGGGAAAAATTCCTTGCCATAGTTGAAAAAGTAATAGAATATATAGGTGCAAAGAGAACTTTTCGAATGTTAAATGTCATGTAAAGAAGCTTAAGATGGGGCAATTATGACTTCCAGAATTTTTTTTTTTTTCTAGCGGCGACTTCCAGAAAAATTAACGGCGCGGAATATTTGAACAAGTACAAGAGCGCGAAGAATAAGTGGGCAGGTCAGGAAACGTATAGCTGGTTGGATTAATAGCTGAGGGAGGACCTTGAATGCAGATTGTGCTTGTATATAGTCTTGTTCTGGAGCCTTGTCCATAATTTGAAAGCTGAACAGACTGGTAAAGAAGGTTCATCCGGTCCTTGTGCGGCTGTGACATGTTTTAAATTTAGTATGAACATGCTGCCCATTAATGGTCCTTTTGTTTCTTAGAAGGCTCAAACATTTTAGAATTGAGCCATTCATAAGGTCTTATGGGGTACCTGAGACGATGAGAGCCCCTGGATTAACCACAAGTACACCTATTTAGTTGATTTCTGGAGTCACCAGTCAACATCCCAATGATACTAAAGAAAGAGAAAGTCTATCCTAATGCATTACATAGGTCAAATTACTATTTAACTTAATCATTCCACGAGCTTCAAATTTTTGTGGATAAGTGTTCCATATTTTGTGATACTTGAGAATTCATGGGGACGAGCTCTAATTTTGTATATTTGATCCTTACAAATATAACCCAACACCCTAGAAGTAGAGGAAAGGCACCACAAATAGTCTATGATAGGCCCACCGGAGCGATTAAAGAAGGGATTCTGATGCAAGGAAAAGGTTCAAACTCTGAGGTCTCTCTCTCTTTATCTCTGTCTCACTATGCGAAAAGAAATTTTTGTGCGCTTTAAGGAGGGATTCTGATGCAGTGGCCTTGAGCAAATTCATCTATAGTTGATGTGCCCAATTTCTTCTTTGTTGCAGGTCCTTGAGCTTTTAACATACCCGAAGCTACTTGGTGTTTCAATTTCTTTTTTCAGAGCTTTGATAAGATTTACTCTTGTTTGTTTGAAAATGTTTATTCAGAGCTTTACAATTTTTTTGTGCTCCTAAAGTGCATGAAAGAGGTGTAAAGCTCTGCAACTGTGCGTGGAGACGATAGGCAGATTAGGGTTTCTCTCTGTCAATCAGACGAGAGGAAATTAGCTACCACAGCCAAACTCAAATACCTTTTGGTTAAAACAAAAAAGTTGTTATGGCTTCTCAATCATGAGATTCTATCCTATTACATTGGGTGATAAGTGAAATTATCTTGCAAGATCTTATAAATTATGTTAGTTTCTGTATTTTAGCTGTTAGTTGAAATTTGTCCACGGTAGGCAAGTTTGGATAAATAGAAAACAAAAATCTGTGACCTGTGATTTTCTTTGTGAATTGACTATAGAATCATCAGATGTTCATGCATAGGAATTTGCTTTGCATTTTCAGTTGAAGACCTCAGTTTGTACATTGTTGTGACAAAATTTATTACTCAGTTTTATGTATCATACCAGCTTTGCATACTGTTCTTATCTTAAGAACAGCAACGGAAAAAATGAGGTAGAGTGTGGCTTCTCACATACAGCTCTCATACCCTAAAAGATCTAGGGCAGGGCCCTCCTTTACATACGCTATTATCGAAAAGACAAGTTGTGCTCTCCCTGTATATTTTAGAATAGATAAGACTAGATGTTTCGAGGAAATATCATTTATTCAATGTGGCTTTATGAAAGGTTTCATTTGAGAAAATTGTGAGCGAGGAAGGGTTCTACGTTATTCTTTTCAGGCTCAAGAAAGATGGCTGCACCATCAACGTCTCAAGCCAATACTTCACATCTGGATATCAAGTGCCAGCCCAGTGTACTCAAATAATATTTTTTTTGGATGCACTCTATGCTCCATTCTTGCATTCTGATTGCTGAGTCCTGTTATTTTTTTCAGCTTGAGTTGATAGCAAGACTCCACCATTGTCATGTTCTGCCTTTTCTGGGCTACGGCTCGGAAAATCAAGGAGAACATGTTGAGAGGCTGCTGATGTTTGAGTAAACGGTAATCTGAGAGTGTTTGCAATTGGACTTGGAGCTACCAATGGTTTGGAGACTCTCCATGAAGCAGCTGCATCAAAAATGTTGCATAGAGATGTCCTATCTACGAATATCCTCTGGGACGAGTGCTGGAGAGCCAAGGTAAGATTGCACTTAAACTAGAGCTCCCAAATGTAAGAAAAAGGGTATAAAGAGACACTGTTGATAATGACCTCATCCAAACAAACTTAGCTTCATAAATCTTCAAAATAGACTAAAAGAAAGAAACAATGCATTGTATTGCTGAAAAGTCTGGGTTCTCAAACTATTAATACCAGGAAAAAGAAGGAGAAGAAACTCTTCTCTCATGCCATGAGCCAGCAGTGAGAATGAAGTCCAATTGTAATATTTTACGCATCCGATTTTATGATAGGTCAATTGCTTTTTCACAAGAGATACGGAGTTATTATGTTGCTTTCTTGCTAAGTTCACGTAACTAATTCACCATTTCCCATTCAATTCTACACTTAACTAATTCACAGAAAACGATTCTAGAGATGTCAGCCCCAACTCCACAAAAGTAGAAGGCATAGCACAAGTTGTGGAAAGGTTCATGTATTTGTCATGTTCAATCTGCAATAGAGGGGCCAACGCAATAGGAGATGATGAATTATGGTGCAACAACTGCACACAAAGCGACAATTCATGTCTAACTCTTCATTTAATCTAACCACAACATTTCCTGAGCTATTATTGTACAGGATCAAGTTTGACACTAAGATCACTGATGCTACTCGAACAATACAAGCTGCAGTATTTGTGGATGTTGCAGAGGAGTTCTATTGCATAACATTGGCAGAAATGGCTGCAAACATAGTCGATGTAGAGAATGCAATACATTCTAACTTGACATATAAATACTACAGTGCTCATTACATCCAAAATTCGCACCAGGATCAACTGCAAGGTGCCATGCTAGACAAATTAACTGTTTCAAAACCATTGCACCAGCTGAAATCTTACAACTACGGGTACGCAGGGATCAACCAGTGCAAGTTCAATATCACATTCATCGGTCATGGAATACCTGCAGACAAGCCAATGGAAGAACTACCACTACTAACTCTGTCTCCAGACACATCGGCAAAAAAAAGCCCAAATAGAAACTTATGGGACAAGTTCATCTGCTCAAAAGCTGAGGTTATAGAAACTTATGGGACAAGTTCATCTGCTCAAAAGCTGAGGTTAGCAAACGCACAAGAAATCTCGGTCGTGGAGGAAAGCTCGGACCATGACAACGTCGACTGAAAATAAAAAAGACTAGACCATGTGGAGTGAAACTTTTTGGATGCAAGTAAATTTCTACCATTGTCCAGCGAACATGTTTTTGATATGTAATTAGTAGCAACGTCCCTCTCTTAGTGTAATGTACTCCCTCCGTCCCAATTTTATAGTCCCTTTTGGGAGTTCGTGCCACTTTTCAATGTGTTATATCTTGTAGTCTATAATGTTTTAAGTGATTTTAAAAATTTTGTTTAATAATTTTCATCGAGATCTATCAAACAAGATCCATATTAGATATAAAAATCATTATCGATTGAAAGATATAATCGATTTTCTATCCGGTTAGGAT
Organism: Gaultheria prostrata; assembly: GCA_036023075.1. Classification (NCBI taxonomy): domain Eukaryota; kingdom Viridiplantae; phylum Streptophyta; class Magnoliopsida; order Ericales; family Ericaceae; genus Gaultheria; species Gaultheria prostrata. The sequence goes on along the minus strand of JAXBDA010000076.1, from coordinate 88,102 downwards.
TGGACGAGGGACTATAAAATTGGGACGGAGGGAGTATTAATAACTGAAAATTGAACCAACGGATTAAACCAAACGTGCATAGCACGGGAGTAACTCACCTAGTTACACGAAACCATTAAATTAAGACATTGAACTTTCTTTTTTCTTCCCCTGATATGGCAATCTAATTTATCAATAACACTGTTGCTAAGATAAACAATTTATAGGGCTGCAAACGAACCGAGCTGCTTGTGGCTCGGCTCGTTGAGTAATTGAGCCGAGTTCGAGCTCGAGTTTTAGGCTCATTTAGTAAACGAGCTCGGCTCGGCTCGTTGAAGAAGGCTTGTTAAGTAAATTACCCTAGCTTGGCTCGTTAGGGGCTCGACTTGTTCACAAACGAGCCGAGCTCGAGCTCGATTTTGACTAGTTTACGTTTACCAAACGAGCCGATCTCGAGCTCTACAAAGAGCTCGGCTCGGCTCGTTTTCACCCCTACGAACAAAGCGACTTAAAGAGCTGCATGGAAAAGCTATCAATTTCTAAAATCTTAGATAGAGACTTCTCGTTTAAAAATGAATTGCAGCTGCTCAGAACCATTGACTTGCAAAATAAACTATACCAGCTTGAACAAGTTGTATACAGTTTATGTTACAAAATGAACAGATAAAACCTCTTGGCAATATATTAGTTATAACTTTGATGCAAATACATATCTGATGATAGGTGCAGCTTGAGCTTATCAACATAACCCTAATTGACCCTTTACTTATCTTTTTCTTTTTTTTGAACTGAAAAATGATGGGAAGGGGCGACCAGCGTAGCAACCCCCCATAGGCATGACCATTGGGGTTCCCGACCTGCTGTAGAAGGTCCGGTTGAGCCATAGCTACTGTCCGAATAGGACAGACCGTCACCCACCACGGCACCACCTAGGCGATTAGTTGGCCAAAGACCCTCTGTGCAAATCCACACAAGTCCCAGCAATGGCATGAGAGGGATTCGAACCTGAGAGGTGGTCCATGCACATGGTGGGAGGGGAATCTTATCCCACTCATTTTGGCCAACTAGGGTACCTGAGGTGGTACCCTTTATTTATCTACTGATCCACCTTTTGAAGGCATTGATATGAAAACAGATTGGATACTTTCATGACTCCAGATCTAATCATATGATTAAGGAAAACAACATGCTAGTTAGATAAGTATCTACTGCATATCCCCATCATGTCTATCAACATAACCCTAATTGACCCTTTACTTATCTTTTTCTTTTTTTTGAACTTATCAACATAACCCTAATTGACCCTTTACTTATCTTTTTCTTTTTTTTGAACTAAAAAATGGTGGGAAGGGGCGACCAGCGTAGCAACCCCCCATAGGCATGACCATTGGGGTTCCCGACCCGCTGTAGAAGGTCCGGTTGAGCCATAGCTACTGTCCGAATAGGACAGACTGTCACCCACCACGGCACCACCTAGGCGATTAGTTGGCCAAAGACCCTCTGTGCAAATCCACACAAGTCCCAGCAATGGCATGAGAGGGATTCGAACCTGAGAGGTCCATGCACATGGTGGGAGGGGAATCTTATCCCACTCATTTTGGCCAACTAGGGTACCACCTCAGTGGTACCCTTTATTTATCTACTGATCCACCTTTTGAAGGCATTGATATGAAAACAGATTGGATACTTTCATGACTCCAGATCTAATCATATGATTAAGGAAAACAACATGCTAGTTAGATAAGTATCTACTGCATATCCCCATCATGTCTATATGGAATTTTGAAAATGTGTTGAATATATGAATCTTTTAAGAACTTTGACAATATTCATCACAAAAAAACGACGAGACGCATAGATCACACGTAAGACGCCAACTCGGAGGGAGTAACAGATTCTTACGGTCCGGGTGAGAGGAAATCTTCAACGCCAATAATTTAGTACCAACTTAAGGGAGGGTTCTTGTAATGACCTGTCCCAGCTGACCTGTTAACTCTTAACCTAACCACGCGACTCAAAATGTTAACCTCAAATTATACAGTAGCGGCTTGAGTTTCCTTATATATCGAATTTCTTTTCTATATAATACTCGATGTGGGATCTGACAGTTCTTATTAAACTGGCAGTTGACACATGGGGCAAGGCAAGATCTCAAACTCTGGTTTGAAAGAAAGCCTAAATTTACTGAACTACAGAAACGTCGGATCAAAATGAGTTGATGAGAAGCAAAATTGTTCACTCTTGACCTATATTCAAACCGCCCACATATATATATAAAAAATCCGCGACTCCTATCAACTTGCCCAAACCCGAGCCAAACAGCCAATTTGTCACCCCTAATATTCTAAGTCTCAAGCTGATGTTACTTAAACCCAATACCTCTGTTATCACAATTTACTCATGATGTTCTGTTTCTTTATCTAATGAAAGATGACGGATGATGAGAAAATGAAATGGTAATATAATATTCCAAAACTAACCTACACGCGGTATTGTAATCTGAAACTGCCCGCAAAAATGTCAACGGCTTGCAAAAATGTCAACGGCTTTGCAAAAGCATTTGCATTCTTACACAATTGTATTTATTTATACAGAAAGAAAAGCTTAACAGTTCATCCAAAACTGCCACTTGAGAAGAAGAAGAAGAAGAAGAAGAAGAAGAAGAAGGAGGAGGAGGACAGAGAGAGAGAGAGAGATGCAGTTACTCTGGTCACCGGAAACAGCTTCAAAGGCTTACATCGATACTGTCAAATCTGTAAGTCAACATCGATCTCTGGACAAGTACTCCCAAGTCCTAACTTTTCCTAAAATTTTCCATGTTAATACAACACAAAGATAACTCAAAACATATTTCGAATATATGACCAATTACTTTCATTTCAAACAAAAGTACCTTATTTCAGAATTTCAGATAGACGGTAGCACATCGTTTGGATATGCATGTCGCATAAAAGTCTTGTAAATTATTTTCCGATGTCTTAAATTTCTTATTGCTTATTCAATATGATGCAGTGTAAAATATTCAAAGAATCAGGCGAGGCGGAGTTAATGTCTGCCATGGCAGGCGGGTGGAACGCGAAGATGATAGTGGAAGTGCACATTGGGGCAGTGACAGCAACAAGTGTAGGGCTAGCAATAGCCGCCCGTCACACAGGTGGTTGCCACTTTTGCCTGGTATCGGATGAAGGGTCCAGATTAGAGTACGTTAATGCCATGCATGCAGCCGGGGTGCCGCTGCCAAAAGTGGTGGTTGGGAGGGCTGAAGAGGTGTTGGTTGGGCTATTCGATGTTGATTTTCTGGTGGTGGATGGACGCCGGAAGGACTTTGCTAGAGTGCTTAGATTTGCTAAGTTGAGTCACAGGGGTGCAGTTTTAGTGTGCCAGAATGCTTGTCAAAGGACCATGGCTGGGTTCAAGTGGGGTGGGGTTCTTTGTAGCACAACACGTGTCATGAGATCCGTTACGTTGCCGGTTGGGAACGGATTGGATATTGCTTATGTAGCATATAACGGTGGGACGATCAATTCCAGGAAGGGCGCCAGCCGTTGGATTAGGCACATCGATCAGCAATCAGGCGAAGAACATGTGATTCGGAGATGAATTTCGACCAGTCATACTAACATCATTAGATGTACAGAGAGAATATTGAGTAGTTACTTGTACTATACAAGTCTGTCTGAAATTTTTTGAGCCTATTCATGGTTGGAATGTTTATCTACTTCAAGGTTGATTATATGACTTATATGTGCAAAATCTAAGGTAAATACTCTTCATACCATCGATTTTTTAATCAAGGCATTTACTGTAAAAAAAAGCCTAATCCAAGACGAATATAGCCATTACACTACAAGTTAAAAAATAGGGAGAAAAACACAGAAATCTGGACAATGATAAGCTCATTGTTAACTACAGTGGAATACACTAATGCATATTCCAGATTGGCCACCAGCACAAATGCAAGCACAAACAATTAGACAGACCAGAAGACTCCCAAACTTCCATTAACATATTAACAAGCCACAAAAGCAGTAAGCTAGCAGCTACAATAAAGGAGCACCATTCAACCCAGATTTGCAAGCTATATACTTGTGTAGAAAACATTACCTAGCCAAAGCTTAGCTGACAGAGAAAACAAGCACCAAGTGTCCAAGTCCTATTACGATTAGATATTCAGGATTACCTCGACACTTCAAAAGGGTGTTGATTAGGCATGGTCTAATCTATATTGACTCGAACAATCTTCTTGGCTCTTCCCTTGGAAGAAGTCCCAGCTTCAATCCTTGGCACGGTTCCTCCAGCATCAGCCGAGTGCTCTGCAAACGGTAGCGCCCAACCACCCCAATTTGGCCACCAATCCCATCCGCTGCCCTCTATATAGATTGGATGAAAAAGTGAAACTAATCAAACAGAGCGTTTTCAGTAACACACAAGAACTAGAAACACAGGAAGGCATGCTGAAGATTGTAAAAGATGCAAAGAAACAGCTCTAGATAATCTTAAAGCTACAGCCTCACCGTCCTTCTTATCCACAAAATAGCCCAGCTTACATAATAGAAACATTGTTTTCTGCAATTCTGGTGATTTTACGTGAATATAGACCAGCCAATGCGTGAGAGTGCACGACATAATGGCACACAAGAATAGTATAGGAACCTGACTAATGGGGCCAGTTAGTTTCATCACTACATGAAGCTTACACTGACGCCAGACTTTTGTTAGCATGAAGTAGCACGAATTAGGAATAACCATTATAGCAGATAGAGGTACAATGCACTTAATCACACCAACTCCAAAGACTACTACTATAATATTCTCACAACAATAAAATCTAAGGATGCAAAAACAATTTGAGTCTGCATATCACCATCTTCATCTCCCGCTAAAGTAAATGAAAGACGAAGTCACCGAAAACCCAGTATCTTACAATGATTACCTGCTGCATTCTCCAGCAATTTGAACCCGTAGTTCCAATCAGCGGGCAAATTTGGTTCGTTAGCTTTCCAATTATTTTCAAATCCCACGAGCTCATCTAATAAAGACCACAATATCAGTACTTTTCTTCGCCCATTTGTTCAATGTAATGCCCACAAATGGTCCCACACAAAACAAACCTTCATTCAAGTTGTGCAAAGTCTGCAGAGTATCCACTTTACCATCTGAAGTACGTTTTGTCGTAACTGAATGGCCCTGCAGAAGCACCGATGGGGTCAATTTACCATGAAATTGTATCTTACCACACAATGTAGGTGAAATACTTTGTTTCTCCATTCCCAAATTACACAATTTCTCCCACGGAGAATCATACGCAATGTATTGAAAATAGCCATACAAATGTTCTCAAGAAACATAACCTTCAATACAACAATCCGAACAACATTTTTTGTCTTGTTTGATTAATTTGTGTCTCATTTCACTTCAATACATATCCCCAGACAACTAGCATATAAATGTACAGGAAAAAAGAAACTCAAGGACTAGTAAAGAGTTCTAAGAACACCAAGAAGAATACCTTGTCACGTATTGCCCTAGAAACCGTATTCAGGGCTTCACCCACTGTCTTATCTTCCTCATTGATCTCCGTCATAACCACCTATTTCAGAAACAAGGACAAACATAAAAACCAGAAGAAACAAATTATCGAAACCAATCTCTCCAATTATAAAGACAACTACTAACCCCGTCATCACCACTCTTCCTTGTGACAGAAGCAGTGTAATACATCCCATTCAATCCCCCATATGCAACTCTCTGAAAGCTGAAAATCTTCGTCCCTAAATAACAAACCACAACGATGGGAACTCTAAGCTAGTCTATCACGACATAACAAGTATGACTACTCTATGCACTAATTAAAATGCCCGAATTTCACGCACCATTAGCTTGTTTGCCATTAGGCTTTTTGGCAACAAGTTCTTTGCTTGGCTCAGAATGCTTCATAGTGTTCCCATCAGAGTCTAACTCCTCGATTGTTATTTCCTTTGATCGATTTCCCGAGTTAGCTTGACCAGGAAACAAGCCACTAAAGGGGCTAGTGAAGAACGGGTCGTCAAATAGATCTTTCCCTCCAAATAACTTTGACATTATACTCTCGATTTACGAACCCGAACAGCCTAAAGCAAAAAAATGCCCGAGAATAGTGAGAAATCGAAACCTAGCGCACTGAATATGTAAGTGAAAGAACTCAGAACCAAGTATATACACTTAAATGTACATTTGTTATGTATGCCTGTATCAGTTTATGTGTTCTAGCACAAAATTGTCACTCTTGCTAAGAAACGAATTGCCTAATATCCACGAAATTCTTGACAATTAATAAAAAAAATATTACACTAAAGCCTTAAGCCTAAATTAACAAATGACAATCCACGAAATACTTGACAATCAGTCAGTATTATTTACTTCTACTGAGCTTTTTTATTTAATTTTTACGTCATTTTTTTTAGAATTAAACATTCAGTCTCGTTGAGAGCAGTTACAGAAGTCTGAAATATGGACCGCCATTAAAGAAAGTAGAAGGGAAAAAAAAACAATTAAATCCAGAATAGAGATCGAAGTTGAAGAATGCTGATAATAAATGAATAAGAATTTGTTTGTAAGTTGAAGTAGGAAATCATTAAACTAAAAAATTGATCACCTTGTGTACAAGAAGCAATATGATAGCAGCGAGCTTGCCTCTGAGAGAGAGAGAGAGAGAGAGAGAGAGAGAGAGAGAGGTGAAAAATGGTGGATGGAGAATCTTCCAGAGAGGAAGGTGGATTGGGCAACTTAAATAAAACCCGGTTCGCTTTTCTATCCGGTTCAGGACCATACCCATCCAGTCATACAACAATCCTATACTCATTTGCACACTCACACAGGGCTCTATACACTCCGTTCCACTAATTCAAAAAATTAAAAGTCAATTTATTTCGTTTTTCGACACAGGTCATCTCCTCACAATACATCACATAAAAAAGAATAAAAAGTCAACGCGTTTTTCGAACTCTCACATAAAAAAGTCAAAAAACCCAAAAACCCGAGTTAGTAGCACACCCCCTAAAAGCCAACACTTGTGATTCTGGAGTATGTAAATGGGCGTGGTTCTATCAATTTTGCTGCTCATTTGATAATAAATCTTAGGCTTGTATCACACTGTGCCCGTTTTTAGAAACAAAAGGAAACCAATCCACAAATATGATATTCATATTCTTGTGCATTTTTTAGTATTTCTTTTGTAAGGAATGAATTAGATCGATTCGTGAGTTTTTGGTCGAGTTACTTAAACCATAATCGTAGTGGTCTAACAATTTGGCAACAATGTGTTTTTCTAACTATTTGGAGATCCTCTCTGAGAAGGTAGAAAAAAGGATGTTGTATGGTGGTGAAATGGTGGTTGTGAAGCAGTGGCGATGTTGGTAAGATGGTAGTGGTGATGGTGCTAGACGTTGCAATACTTGATTTGGCAAATAAACATAAACATGTTTTTTAGTTTATTCGTTTTATTTTTTATTCAAAAAAATTTCGCAAATGTTAATTTTGCATCAATTTTTTGTGATTTATTGGTTTCTCTCGACGAGACGAATCTAAAGAGTATAAAATTACAGTCAAAACTATTATTTTTTTTAATAAAGCAAAAAATACATGGTTTATTGGCTTAATTTTGGCTTTATTCAAAAAATAATTAATTTTCACTATAATTTCATACTTGTTAGATTCATCTCGTCGAAAGAAACCAATAAAACATAAAAAATTGATGCAAAACTAATAAATACAATTTTTTTTGAAATAAAGACAAAATGAATAAACTAAAAAATCAATTTTTAATTTATTTGCCCAAGGAGGATGATGCATGTTGTTTAGTGACAATAGCAAACAATATAAAAAGTACTAGAGTAATATACCCTTGAAAATGTTGTCGAGTTACATGCACCTCTTACACCACCGTGGCTTCATAACACTACCACCGTACCACTATCCCTACACTGTAATTACAGCCAGGTCCGCCACACTTTTATTCTAACATCTCCATCGCCATCATTATTTAACCAAAACTACCACCACTACGTCTAACACCATCACACCAACCAAAAATGTTAGTCTAGTGGTCAAGACTTAAGATTTAGGGGTTTGCTCACTTCTAAGATCTCATATTCGAAATCTTATAAGTGCTATTAACTCTTTTAGGACCAGTCCATACAAAACTAGCCTGGACACCTTGTTGTAAAAAAAAAAAAAAAAATACTACCAAAACTCCATACCATCAAGTTTCATAGCTTATCTTGAAATGTGGTGGTGTTGGACAATATTTGGTCGCCTTTCTGGTATGAAGGATTCTCATGACATTGTTTATCCTACAATTATGCTAGATATTCGTCATTATTTGCCTTGTGAAGTTTTAGTTCATGCAACCAAGGACTTTTGTAGCTTAGCGGTTATCTCTTGGCTCTCCCACAAGTGAGACCAGGGTTCGAGCCTCGGTAGTGATGTTTGGGGTTTAGGGCTATAGATAGCTTCTAGACCCTCTCTGGACTAACTCACTAAGGGTGAGTTTGCCACTTGATTTTATCTTGTGTGAGGAAGAAGTTTGATAAAATCAGAGATGTTGCAAAAATCTCAGATTTTATGAAACTATGCAAATTGTTAGATTTTATCAAAAAAATTCCCCACTTGATATCAAATCTTGATTTTATCAAATGGGAAACTCACCCTAACTCCCCGTCTGACCCCCCACTAATCTATATCGAATGACAAAAAAAAAAAAAAGTTTTAGTTCATGCTTAACATTGGTACTTTAATGGTTATGCTGTACTACTTTCACTTGCCCTGTTTGGAATAACAAACTGTAAAGATATTTAATAGTAACAATCTGTTTTTTTTTTTTTTTAAATGTTTGAATCCCCGGTCCTCATTTGAAATGGGGATGGAGGATAAAAAAGTAGTTCCGTTGGAGATTGGGGAGGGGACAGAGACGGAGACGGGGAAGTGATTCGATGATCAGAAACGGAAATAGTATTATCCGGTCCCGATCCGATCACATTGCTTTTTATGTGTCCACGTTAAGCTGGATTTTTATATGATTCAACACGCATTTACAAGCCCAATTTACTCAGGGGAGAGTTTCTAAAAGTAGTCACTTGACTAAAAAAGCTTTCTTGATTGTCTTCATTAAATTTTGTTCACGTTTGTTAATTTTGTGTTAAATTTTTTTGAATAATGTATTTTTTCGATGAAAAGAATTGGAAAAGTGAACAATTATTACCGCAAACTCAAATTTTTTTGGAAAAATATCCAACTTTTAGCACTTTTAATCCTCTCGTCGAGAAGAATCAATAATCCATAAAAATTTGACGCAAAACTAACAAGACAAAAATAAAACAATTAAATAAAGACAAATCACAAAAAGCCAAATAACTTATTCCAGGAACTAGCTCCCATTGTGCTCAACTCTTATGACTGATGCTTATTATTGGGTCATATGGATTCAGGGTGTGTGCTGTCAGCTGCGCATAGGCGCACAAGTGTTGTGCTCAGTTATGAGACCCACTTCGGGTTTCATTATTTGATTCGAACCATTCATTTTGTTCGTATTGTATCTTGCGATTAAATTTTTCTCCGCTCCCCATAATTCCATGTTTCCCTACATTTTCCATTTTCTCGTTTCAAGTAATAACATCTCGAACGAAAAAACAAAGCTACATTAAAATATGAGATGTCGATTGGAAGCAAATACCCTCAACACAGCAGAAACAAGTGTAAAATGTACAAAAGTGCAGACGAACTCTCGCCGGCATCACTATCACTATCACTATCACCACCACTGCTAATATAGGCAATGCCGCATTAACATGCACTCTTATTCGATGTTAATTGTGACAACCTTTTTAGACCTGCCGCCAGAAGGCTGCATCCTAGGTTCATTATGAGCTCCCATTCTTCCGGCCCTTTCAGAAAACCCTTCAAATGGAAGAGCCAAACTACTCCCGCTCGCCCATCCAGACCCTGCGTAAACCATTGCATGAACGTGACCTCAAGTCATCAGTCATAAATGTGTGCGTGTTGCACGAAGATCGAGAGAGAGGCGTTGGTGGTGAGAGAGGAAAAACTACCAGAACCCCCATGCTTACCTCCGGTACCATTGAAGGTGGACCCATCATCCCAAGCAGGAAAATGCCTTTCTGGAGTACCCTTCCAAGCTTGTTCAAAACCGGCAAGCTCATCTTAAGAATAACCACAATTGTTAGTTTCTGGTTTACACATCAATAACATAGACTAACACAACCAAGCTGTAACAATGATAGCGGGAACAAACCTTCATTCAAATTATGTAAGGTCTGGTTTGTATCCACCTTACCGTCGGAATTAAGCCTCCTTGTAACTGAATGTCCCTACATAGCACAAAAAGCCAACTTAATCTCCACCTAAACATATAGAACATAGTACTACGCTTAAAAATGAAGTTTAGAATATTGTCAGCGCCAACCAATCAATCCTGCACCCTGAGCAACCCCACAATTCGCATGATTTGGAGTACTGTGTGGAACAAGTAGACAACAGCGTGCAATGCATCTATGTAAGATCATGACCGTAAAACTTATTTAACATAAACTTTTCAAAGTTCGCGAAGCATCTGTGTCAGCTCCTCAATATAGAGTAAGATATTAGTTATAGATGACTTTGGGATGTACAACTGCGGGTCCTCTCAAAGATAAATAAACCCATAACATGGCGGTTGAGGGTGGCGGGGGGCAAACCTATCCAGAAACACAGAAAAATAACAAAAGCCGACCTAAATAACCGAGGAACAAATTTTGATCACCACATCTGGCCGAGGGCAGAACCAATTTCGATAAGAACCTCCCATGTAATCCTCGTATTCCTATGTATTGCTCGACAGCCTCGACCTATGTTTGAAAAGAGACAGAAACAAAAATAAAGTACCTTATCCAGCATTCCTCGAGAGATCCTGTGTTCTGCTTGACCAGTTGTTCTATCCGCTTGTTTGCACTCTTCTAGCACCGCCTGATTCCAAAAAACAAGCATTAGAGAGAGGAAAGAAACCAACAACAAATTGACTCAACCAAAGGACAAACTAGGAAGATAATTTACCCCATCACTGCCAGTCCTTCGTGTCGTTGTAGCACTGTAATAAGGCCCATTTATACCACCATATGTGACTTTCTGGAAGCTAACACTCCGAGCCTGAGGATTTGACCCTTCAACCTTATTGTAGTCACTCCTATAAGCCAAATCCTTGCTCTTCGTCTCTGCCAGGTAAACAACACCAGAAAATCCATTTTTTAAAAGACTTGTATAATATTACAACAATTCCTACCATGTCACAAACAAGTGACCTCGATCAAGTGAAAATCAAGGTTACCATCAGGCTTGTCATCTGGATGCTCAACATGTGGCTGTTTGTTCGAGTCTGTATGCTTCTGCTTTTTACTTATGCCTGTCCCCTCCTTGGCACTAGGATCATCGAATTCGTCTTCTTCCTCCTCGTCAAAATGCAACTCCTCAATAATAGGTCCCTTTGAGCTACTAATCTGTGGTGAATCCCTGAAATGACTCCCTGAATTAAACATGCTAGACCCAAACATAGTGTTGAAGGGACGAGTAAAGAATGGATCACCAAATGGATCCCTTCCTCCAAAAATGCTAGACATAATGCTCCTTTGAGGTCCAAAACCCCCAAAACCATCAAAAGGTCCACCTGAATTGTTGGATTCTGCTCTTTCCCTATCCCCTTGCATTTTCTATGAACCGAAGCCAAAAAATCAAGAAATAGAAAATCAGTCAAAAAATATCAAAATCTACAAAATCAGACCGGAGTACATGCGTGGTGAAGTACTCAAAACCCAGATGGAAGAACTATAAAATCGAATAGCGATAGGTTGCCACTAACAAATTCATGCCAACTCACAAATGCATAAACATATCACCGTCCGTGAGAGGAACCACGATACATCAGAGGCACATAAGTGAGTCCCTCATGCCCAAAATCAATACAAAATCATGTTAGATTAAGAATTTTCTAGATAATTGCCAACCTATAACAGTTTGCACCTATCTCGAAGTGGTTCATGGGCACATACGTCTTTGTCTAAGTGCATATAATACATACACTACCTCCATTCCAAAAAGATTAAAATTGTCCTATCCGCGAAACGAAAACTTAAAAATAAAGCACATATTGTCGGAAAAATCAGACTTTTTGCCACTAGTTACTAGATATCAATAAGTTAATCTAAATTTTTTTACATAAAAATTGAAAAAAATGCATTTTTTCAAATTATCGTTCTTTTTGGAATGCACAAGCATGTAGGTCCACAAGCACAGTTATGGAAAGATGAGATTATTTCACAGAAAACAAGATCAAACAACAGCAAGCACACATCAAATCCGTGCAGAGACCAACAGCATAAGCCAATGATAAAAATTTCTGCTTTATAAAATTACAAAATGCTTCAATCATCAACCGAAGAAAGAGAAGCAGCTGTGAATGCTTCGATCGAAGGTGACAATTGTAGTACAAACCAAACACAGATTAAACAAGATAAAGATCAATCAGTTTTGAATCCGCAAATCCATGAAAGAAAGAGAGGCGAGACTAACCTTCGACGCACAAGCCGATTACGTTATAGAGAGAGAGAGAGAGAGGAGAGAGAGGGGAAGAGAGTTCCAGAATTTGGATTTGTTGCGAATTTTAGTGAGGAATATATGCAGAGCGGGGGGGGGAATTGACTGGCTAGAGGTTTGTACGTTTCCCATAGGCTAGAATGTTCATTTTTCGCTTTTTCTCTTTTTTTTTGGTATATATAATATAAAATGATCTTTTTGTGGTTTAACTTCTTTTTCTTTCTGTTTTAAAAAACAGAACAGAAATATTCTTCCACGTCCACGAGTGAATTGGTAGTCTCTAACACTCCTGCTATTTAGTTTTGGTAGACTTTTACTTTGTTGTTATTGTTTTCTCTTTCTTGTTATTGTTCAGACCTTTTACCTTGTTTGTTTGGGTTTTAAGGTCGGTTTTCTCCATTATTTCCCAATCATTACTCACATTTCTCTTTAATTATTATCCTTATTTTTAATTATTATTGTTGGAAAATATATTTACTTTTTGTGATAAAACCGAAAATATTAATGCATAAAATCATAACCCAAAACCTGAAAATCAAAGAATGAAATGGTGATCAAAGCAAATGTTTAACACTCTGTACTTAAGACAGATTCGTTCCCGCTATGGTGCTTACGGTCTGTATGAACGTCTATCTCCCATCGCTACTTGATCTTCACCGAACGGAAGTAACACTCTAATCTATTCGGTAGACGAACCAAACTTGTGTTTGTACTCTCTCCAATGAAAAGATTCCGAGTTAATGAAAGTGTAGAAAAAAATCAACTATGAAATGAATGAATGTATAGGCTAACTGGTGACTCTACGAAAAGTTACCAGAGAGAAGAGACACATTTGTTCATAAAAGGACGCGTCCGTCCACAGCGAACAGGTGCCAATGAAAAGATGCAACTCTAAATCAAATCAATTTTCATTCAAACCAAAATAAAGTATTATATACTAATAATATTTTTCCAACAATCCCCCACATGAATGAAATTAACTCGATAACCAATGAAAAATAATGCAAACGACACACACACACAGAGTGTAATAGGAAATCTCCTGCATGGGGTTAGGTAGCTGGGGTTAGGTAGCTTTTGGCTTTGAACCTCGCCTTGTGAATAAATATCGGACTTATTGGCTAACCAGTGAACGCGATGTCTTGAACTGTTCAGTCGTTTGCGTAAGCCAAGACAATAGTAACACACAGGATCATTCCAAACACAGTTGGTTCTTACGGTTGTGCTCATTTTGGCCCTGAAACACTGACGATTGGTTTCAGAGAGTGTTTTTTAAAGAATTAAGCCTTAAAATTCTCATGGAAGCAGCCCACTTCACACTCACATAGGTGATCTCTTATTAAGACTTTAATTTTAATTTCATTCTCCTCGATGATCATTTATTCTCTAGTCAAAACCCCTTGGTTAACGGATTCGTAATGTTTTTATTTGACACTGCAGTCTAAATGAGAACAAATATTGACGGTAACTTGTCTCCTATATAAATATTGAGACTAACCGTTCTCTACGGTCCTTTGTGTCATTTTTTTTAACAACTGGTGGCCACCATTGCTTACGTCTTTCAATTGCGTTGTTGAAAAGGTAGCCCGAAGCGTAGGGCTCATGTAGGTAGTAGCATAGTAACCCGGCATAGCCGGAGTCGATTTCCACAAGGACCGAATGAGATCGGCATGAGTTTGATGTGCGGTGAGATTGTGGCGTTAAGACGGCCAACTCTTTTAGAGTGAATTTGTTTAGTGGAATCTCTCTTTACCTCCTAACTTGATTAAAACGGAATTTGACTAGAAAATTAACGGAGGCTTGGCTAGGGGTTCAAACCTCCCATGACTTAGCTTATTTCACGTTTCTCAATGAGAGTCAATGTACATCGCTCACATTTGGAATATTTGACAATGAAAATCAAGTTTGACATAAGATGGGGTTTGGTAATGGAAAACAATCTCATTGAGGAATTTTATCAAACACCTAGAGTGTCATGGTTCTAAGCATTGGGTGTGCCAAACTTTTGTCTACACCCAATCAAAGAAATAAACAACTCTACATTTTGATCATAAAAGAGAGAGAGAGTTGTTCATTCACAAACTCATATTTAGCACAAAATATTGAGAAATCATGAAATACTCTAAGCCATGTGGTAGAAATCACCCCATGCCAAACCAATTAAACTACTCACACATGGTGAAGAAAAGCAATAAGGAAAAACGTAGAGAAATGAAATTCATGACGAAAATGGAAATAAACTTGAGATTTATATAGATTTAAGAGAGTACTACAACTTTAATGAAGAGCAATTCCCTTAAAACTAAGTAGAAAAGCCTCCAATCTAGAGAGAAGTGAGAGCAAAAGTGCAAAAAGACTAAAAGGGAGGTAGAGAGAGAAAGTACAAGTCAGGATGACCTAAAATCTGACTTAAAGTACTATTTATAGGGCCCCAAGAAAGTACAGAAAATCTGTCTTAAATCTGCCTGGAGAAGCTGGGTATTGATACCCAGATGGTCTGAATTTTCCCTTGTTTGCTGAGAAGGCTGGGTATTGATACCCCAGTTTCTGGGTATTGATACCATCCTGAGTTTGCTAAAGAGGCTGGGTATTGATACCTCAGATTCTGGGTATTGATACCCAGAGGGTCTGTCCTTTCCTTGGTTTGCTGAGAAGACTAGGTATTGATACCCTGTTCCGGGGTATTGATACCCAGAGAGCCTAACTCTTGGTTGTCTTTCCGGCATTCTCTTGAACGTTGGTTGCTTCGAGCCTTCCTCCAATGACCTCAAAACCTCAATTTGGACTTGGGAAGGATTCATCTTGGCTTTGAATGTATTTGGGTGCCTCCGGGTATTTCCGAGGATTCTTGGGAGCTCCCGGATACGTTGTTTGCTCCTTTTACCTAATTTCACCCAAAAACACCCTTGCGCGCAATATTAACTAAAAACAAGGATTATATGCATGCAAGTGTAACAAAATGAGAGATATCGGCACCCACGTATGCAATGTTGTGTGCCTATCAACCATATTTTATCCACTGACACAGAATTGGATCCCATAGGAACATCCTTTAAAAGATAGCGTAGCGGCTTTGCTTACTAGCTTTTGTCTAATGCAATAAGTTGATCAGACTCTATTGTAGACAATACTATACACGTTTGTTTAGAGGATTTCCAAACCTTTGTTGCACTTTCAAAGTGTAAAGACATGTATCCACTCGTGGATGTTTTTAGTCTTTTAAATCAAGTATATTTGACTACTCTACGCTCTAGAGTACCATTGGATAAATAATCTATAGTGCAACAAATAGATAAAAGTTTACATAAATTACAATTATTCCAATTACTCCCCCACAATTCTGAAATTAAGTCAGGATTTATCAAAATAATTTCCGTAGTTTATGACATGATAAAAAGAATGTCAAAACTCTTGCTACATCTCTCGTGTTTCAAGACATAAGAAATAACCCCCACATTGAGTAACTTGCCCAATATCAAGTAACTATGTACTCAAATTTCTACAAGTTTATGTAAAATGCAACACACATTCTATTGTACTCTTTTAGATTCAGTGGATACTCTCCATAACATCTAAACCGAATTCACTTTACATAATTTTTTTTTTTGTGGGGCCGAGGTTGTTTGATAACTTCCAAACCATCTAAGAAGATTATAGACACGAAAATATTCTAAATCTTAGTTTTAAAGCCAAATCAAATATAGCCAGCCCATCGGCTAAGTTTATCAAAACTCAATTTCAAACCAATCGATTTGGCCCAAGTGACTTATTAAAAAGTCATAGGATATGTGACTTATTCACCAATGGTTACAAACACCTCTTCATTTAAACACAACGGTCACATCATTTAGTTTGAACCAAAGGTTACATCTCTTAATGTAAAATAAAAGGTCACACCTTTATATTGTTTAAAATCCAAAAGTCACACCTTTTGGTTTAAAGTTTACGACCGTATCCTTTAGTATGAGCAAAACGGTCACATTTTGATACAAACCCCAATATACACACCTTTTGATTTAAATTCAAAAGTCTCATCATTTGGTTTAGTCCCAAGGGATACACATCCTTGGAATCAACTATGAAATGAATGAATGATGCCATATATATAGGCTAACTGGTTACTCTGCGAAAAGTTAACATAGAGAAGAGACACATTTGTTCACGAAAGGATGCGTCCGTCCACAGCGAACATGTGCCAATGAAAAGATGCAACTCTAAATCAAATCAATTTTCATTCAAACCAAAATAAAATATTATATACTAATAATATTTTTTCAACAGTTTTTCTCATTTCTCTCTCTCTCTCTCTCTCAAATCATTTTCTCGTATTCTAATTATTACTACTTTCATTTATCCCTTCAATCATTACTCAAAAACCAAACCAAGCAAGATCTCCGGATCCCATAGATTCTTCCTTGCCTTTGGTAACCTTCCCTTTGACGACGTGGTAACTTTCTCCACAGGCCCTAAGCATGGTAACTTTCTCAATAAAATGAACTTAAGGACTCGGATATTTTGAGGCAAAATTTGGGAGACGAAACACTTATGAAGCCTTTTCCCATATCTTTCGTCTATTGAATTTGATTTTCTACTTCGGTAGTGAAGTTGGAGAAATTTTGTCGTTTCGCCAAACTCATGAGGTATTCTCAAAATTAATTGGAATTCAAATTTTTTTGCACCAATACTCTTAATGTACTTTTTCCCCCGAGCAACACAAAAATCCTTGCGTCATAAATCATACTAATAACGGGTTCTTTTTTATTGAAATGAAAGAACCTCATACTGCATGAAAATTATGCAGAATGATAGTTCCATTGACATCGTTCGGTATCGATCTAAACCTTTCGAAAATTAATTAGCACATCATGTTTCTAAGTACATAAAAAGTATGAACACACCTTTCTAAGTCCAGCAATGACATGATCAGTAACTTGAGAGCATGAATGTCACCGAAACAGTATTCATTCAACAACAAATAAGATACTTTGCATCTTCCATAACAGGATGAAGAAAAATGGTGGTATCACAGGCCCACCAATCTTATTTGTGTACAACTCCAATCCTAGAAGCAATTAGCCTATAAACACTGATATCAGCCGGAAAACCGCAAGTAAAAGAATAAAAATAAAAAATCATAACCATACCCCATTTCCCATGTAACCAAGTAGCAATAACTCTACATTTCCGGCGAAAGTGTACAACATATACAGGTACATCAGCATGCTTACAGTTCCCGGAGGGATTTTGGAGGAAACGAAGAGGTAATTAGATCAGGTAAAACGCTATAATTAGTTCTTTAGTTTCCCTCTCATTTCCCTTTCCCCCAGGAAATTCCTCCCAAAATCTATAATAACTCCTACCAAAATCCACAATAAAAAAAACACAGCCTGAGGGTCAGCCATCAAGCCCCATTCACGAGCAACCACATACTTTTACACCCGTCCTGCTTTGATGCACACATTGAACTTTGCGTCTAAGGGAACTGTTATTCTCCAAAAAAAAAACCCTTGAGACGAGCCCATTTCGACTAACAGCTTGTCCAATCAACTTATCAAGGGCAGAACAGGTTATGGGGCCGCCTCAGTTACTGATGCAAAAAAGAAAAGAAACCAGACTTTTTCAGATGCCATGTAGATGACCGTTACAGTCCTTGGGCATCCAAGTCAGGCTTTGATGGGTACTCAAGACCCTGAAGTGCAGGCATCCGTCGTAAATCTTCTTCTGAATAAGCTGGGATGAACCAATATCGCTTATCCATCCCAAATACCTGATATGCAAACAGTAAAAAGTTCATTAGAGAGCAAGTGGTAATTGCAAAGATGTAACAAAATTCACGATCTGTGAGTAAACACATCCAATGGTGTTGTAAGAAAGCAATATGTCAATAGCTATTTCGTAGAACTACAAATGATGAGGAAAATTCGTTCAACTTTTCTTAGTTCAATGTGCAGAAGAAAATTGGTAACCACTAGACTGCAGAAGACAAGAAATATGAACACACAATGCTCACATCTAGAATTAGCTTTGGGACAACTAACAGACGAGACATATAATACATCATATGAGCAATGAATAAAAATTGAACTTCAAACTTTTCTTAAGCAACCCGGGATTTCCATTTATGGTACAGATTTAAGCTCAGGTACAACTTGAACAAACCAATTCAATTTGAAAGGGTGATCTTTTTGAGTCATGCCATAACAGCATGAAGGGGCGGTTTCCATTGAGAGAATACGCCATTATGCCCTTTCTCTAGAGTTCTAAACCTGTGCAGCCTTATGCCAACATCATATTACTTTTATCAGGCATTACTTCACAGTTCACATCTTTCTTCACAGTTAGCTGTCAAAATCTTATTTTTGACAAATTCTTGCAAGCTTCAAAAGAAAGAGTAGCGTGCCAACTGGGTAACTGATTTGTAAATTCCAATAAATTAAGGTATCAAAATGGCAACCCATTGCATAATGAACCAACCTGTTCAAAGTTCCTCTTCCAACCAAGGTCATATCGCGATCTTGGGGTTGACCTCTTCTCATATGCCTGGACAGAATAGAAAAACAATTATCCAGAAAAATCCAAGCCAGCTAGACCATTCTAACAAGAAGTGCTTTACTGAGATGTTTTCCCTCGTCAAGATAAAATGGAACACTTCCCTGATATTATTGCAACAGGAAAAAAAAAAAAAAACTACTTTCTTTTCATACTCCACAATGGAAGTCTACGAAGAAAATCAAGTTTTTCCTCGATTTGGGCAGACATTTTGCAGTGAAAAAAAGAAGAAGAAATCATCATTAGGTTTTAATTTGAGCAAATTTAGGGAGCTTTCCTAAGCTTGATTCAAGGAAAGCACCAAGTTCTCCCACATAGTTTGGCGTAAGTGAAAAGCCATTTGGCTAATTATAAAAGAAATCAAGGAAAATAATTTCTGGCACACAAGACTCTTTCATGCAAATGAATTAGAGGCTGGGGCAAGAAAGATGACATTATATGAAATGAACACGTAGAGTTAAGGAGAAGGCAATACCTCAATAGTTGTGGTATTAGCAGCCACCAATGAGATGTGCATAATCAGAAAACCACACACACTCAATGCAAAAGCTAGGTTTAACACTGTGGATAGAGCAGGAAATAGTTATATAGAATTTGCCAGCAAAAAGGGAAAAATGAAAAAATAGAAAGTAGCCTAATTAGACCTCACCAAAGGCAAGAAAAGTGGTCGCCACAATGCCCGGCGTCCCAGGTATTTCTCCATCACTAAAGAATGCTATGAAATGCGATAATAATGATAAAGTCGCAAGACTTGTTTCCAAAAACGTGTAGAACTGCGTCAGCAAAATAATGCAATTAGCTTTGTATTCAACATGCCAATTGGATGTTGACAAGAAATTAATGTCCCTAAGAAGAGAACTGGGAGCTTTTACGCACATGACAAATAACAACACCCTCTCCCGAGCAAAAAAAACATCTCACTTAACACCTGTCAGTTAGCTATACACATGAACTTATTATTTTGACCTCCCCTGTTCAAGGTAGTATGATGAACTACTATCCCACGCAAAATCTAACTACGATATTCATAGAAGAGACCCGTGAGTTAGTTGAGGAGGGAGTTGAAGAGAGAACCATTAGGAAAAAAACTTCAAAAACTGGTCGGTGTGCTAATAGAGAAGTTCTGCAAACTGTAGCATGCATGTCATACCTGGTACAGTGTTTCCCATGTGCATCTTTATTTTAAATAGGAACACTTGTCACCAGAATAGGACTATTTCTGTTTTTGGTAAATATATTAGTACGACTAATTACTCAACACAGTGTTCTTTTCAAAAACAATGTGATTCCTCAAACGGATGAAATCAACTACAAGTACTTTAGATAACCAGTCTTTGGACGATAAGACACCATACCAGAAAAAGAAGGAAATACTTGTAGTTCAAGGCCCCGACACAATTGACAACCCACACACAATGATGATCCATTTTCAGCACACACCTCCCGCCTGAAACAATTACAAAATCCAATTTAAAATCATGGGAAAAGGAATTCAGTCTGGTGAAGACTAGAATATATGACTCACAAACAGAACAATGATGGCACCGAGGTGGTTTCAGTTGATTGCACTTCCGACAATACCGGACCGTTGGATTTGTTGAGTCTGCTGGCATTGGCATACCACTGAATTCTGACCCAGTCAAGGGATCAGAGTCACCACTCTCCTCATCCAAAACAGGCCTCCAATTGGGCGGCACACTTCCCGCATCCGTAAATACAACAGCAACGTAACTCCACAATAGCATCACTAACTGCAAAATTGTCAGGGGCATCATGTTTTTAGCTACAATTAGTGATATATCAGCTACCACTTTTCGTTTTCTTGAAGCAGCAAATATCATTACACTTTTCTCGTCCAAATCCCAATTAATCAAAAAACAATGCAGAAAACATATAATTGGGGTTTGGACGAGAAAAGTGCTACTAAAATAGTAAGATACCACCAGTCTTACTTGTCAGAAACTCAATACACTTTTTGAATACACTTTTTTTAGAGATATTCATATGACTGACAATCACTCAAAGGACCTACAACCAATTCATTTAGAATCAATAACTTACTTATGGATATGAAGTACAAACAGAACTTAATCCAACAGCACCCAATTAACAAACAGTACAAGAAGAAAGTACTTCAAAAAAAGTTTCACTTTTTACAGCATTTAAAGAGCTAAATTACCTTGTACCCAATCAACATAAAGAGCAGAGACTTCTTAAAAACAAAACTTGATCAAGTCATAAACAAAATTACTATGAAGTATAGAACACACAAAACCCTCAAAACACAGAACATGGCCCTTGTATTCAAATCAAGAGAAATGGAGTAGGTTGGAATCTCAAAGGGTTTTGGTCAGAAATTAAAACCCAGAAAACATAGACGAAAAAAATAATCAAGGAATCCAAGAAAACCCAGAAAATGATAATTGAACCATTTGTGAACTTACAAGAACATGAAACAAGATCAAGACAGCAAGTGCAATGAAAGATGCGATATCACCCTCGAACAAAGCCGGCCCATAATTGGCGAAAACGACGGCGTAATAGGTGAGACCGACGACGGCAAGGACCAACAATATCATGACCGACCCCAGGCCTCGTAGGGCCGTACAGAATTTGAACACGTTCCAAGCCATTATAGCTCCAGATCTATACATGACAATCGAAATTCAAGAAGAAATCAGCTATTATGGTATGATGATGGGTTTTTATCTGGGGTTTACGGATTCAATGGCGATGGAATCCATGTCCAGAGAGAAACGAAGAAAGATTGCACCCAAAAAAAAAAAAAAAATCAGAGAACGAAAGAAAACAAAGTCAATCTACGGAGAGACACGTCAGGGTAAGATCGTGTTTGGTGCTGCACACTACTTGGCCGTATCCGATCACTCATCTCAGCCATTTAAAATATTTTTGGACGGTCCGAATTTTAAAGAGAAAAAAAGAAAACAGAGAAAGAGGAGAGAGGAGGAAGAATTCTGATCCGTTCAAAATACTTTTGAACGGTCGGAATAGGTGCTCGGGCACTGCCACGTGATGCCAATCCAGCACCCTAAATTTTTTCGTCTAGGAATATCTGGAAATAAAATAAAAAAGCATGACTTCAGATGATTATTTCGCAAGTGGTGCTTAGCTCATGCGGTAGAGTTTTTGGATACCTCATACTGCATCCCGGGATCAAGTCCCCTTCCCCATGTAATTAATTAGGAATGACGAATCACAAAAAAAAGAGATTATTTTCCATATGGAAACTTGTTTTATCCTCCTATTATTTTTTGTCAATTTTTAAAGTTATTGATCGATATTTTTTACATTTTAAATTTCTTTATTCTAAAGGACTAAATAATACAAAAAATTAATCCCAAACAGACAAAACCTAAAATAAATAAATAATGTCCCACAACATAAAAATGCTAAACAAACCCTAACCAAACCAATGAGGGTTCTTACTTTGACCTCCAGGAGTATCTTCAACCAAGCCTTCATTTCCTCTCATTTCCTTATTTTGTAGAAATTGTTGCTCTCAAAGTGACTCAAACCATGGTTCATTTTCTTCCTCCAAAATAAAGATTCACTTTTCATTCATCTATGAAAGATCCTCCAAAAAAGCACATTTTTTCGTTCTATTTCTACACTTTGAAATGTTATAATAATATCTTAATTCATTTTACATAAAATTAACATTGTTGAATGTATGTTCACGAGACTTTTAAAACAAGACCACTCATCAATATATCTTGGTAACATTTTAAAAAACTAAAAGTTTCAATTTTTCAGGTAAAATTGAGTTGTGAAGAGAAATGAATAAGATTTTAAAAAATAGAGATAAAAATAAAGAATTGGCCTGGAGTTGATATGAATAGCTACATTCTTCATACTCACTTTTTTGAATAAAAATTATTTTATTGAGTCTTCAAATTGAAGACTTGGGTTGGACATGCTCTTAACCCATTATTATTAGAGGAAAAAAGCTCTCAAAAGGTTAAAAAACATTTTCTTTTCAATTAGCAAAAGTAAAAAACTTTGACTAACACAGTCACAGCTGATGAAGCTGATTTGACCTCTATTAGCACGGCCGGCCGGGTTCAAATCTGTTATTAACATAATCCAAATCCGGTGCCTATTAATTTACCAGAATCAGACACCAAAAAATGGACATGATTTCCCAATTTCAAGATAAATATTGTGAAAATAGGTTTGCTTACATACTCTATGGAGTAGATTCTGTGGTCGATTTCTATTTTTTTTTTCTTTTTTGATCGGTTGCGGAGAGCGGTCCGTAATATGCTTGCCTGAAAAATCATTATCAGAAAAGCATAACCAAAACATCAGTTTAACATTAGCAGTACCATCATTTTTTTTTTTTTTTCCATCCCTGGGAACATATTCAAGATTCACTAATTGTCTCATTAGTATCATAAATTCTGAGAGAGAGAGATGGAAGGAGATGAGATCCCAGTGAGCATAACTAGCGTATGAGTTTGTATGCCAGAGGCGCCGTTCCCCTAAGGAGATTTTTGGGCATTTTGGATTCTTTTCGTGACATGTCATTCTCCTCACATTACTAAAAAGTCAAAAGCCAAAAGTTAATGGAGCGGACTCTCTATTTCTTAGCACAAAGCCACATTATACTATGTCTGAATTAGGAGTACTTTGTGACTGAACTCCAATTTCGAAAAGTAAAACTAACAAGAAGAAGCCATCAGTTACCACAAAAATCTATCAGGAGCATCAGAGAAGCTGCAAACCATCAGTGGAGACCTCAATAGACCTGAGAGTTTTGGAACGGCCATTGAAGGGTTGCACCCGAGTCTTCCCTGTCAGCTCACTTATGTACCTCGCTGGATTACAAACCCTGGATTTTTAATCCACAAAACAGCAGTAGGAACGAACTATAGAGATGGGCATTTTGAAGCCCCAAAAACTTCCTTCCTGAGATCATACAAGATTTTGTTATCATGATATTGACGACCGGAAAATCCCATGTCACCAATCCAATTACAACCCCCTACATCCCTCCACTGCTTTGATCATCCAAGAGTACCACGATTGCCGTAAAGGCATGCTCGATTGGTCAGAACAGACAATGTATAATTGAATAGCATGTCCCGTGGAGCTTATTTTCGGCGTTTGAATGCAACTATTTATTGATGGAGAGACTACAAAACTATTAGTCAACAGATCCCCTAAAGAATAGAATAAACAATACTTGAGCCCTCGCGATTATTCCTGGCATAATCGAATAATTGAATAGCATGTCCCGTGGAGCCCCAAGAATAAACAATACTTGGCATCCTCAAAAAGTTGAAGACTACATGCAAATTTGCAAAAGGCAAGAGATAACTCTGCTCAGAGAAGCATACCATGCAACTTAGCCACAAATCATGGACATCCGAGATCCTTGCATCTCCGTCAGTTACAACACCTGCTTTGCTAGCCCAATCGCGAATTCCAAGCATAATACATTTTGATAGGGTATTCCGTTCCACTAGTTTAGTTTTAAGCCAACTAATTTCGAATCCCAAGACAGGTCATTCTCTCACAATATATCAACAAAAAAAGTCAAAAAACCAACTTATTTTCCCTAGCGGAACGGGGGTGATGAATTTTTTTCCTGATCTAACACGTTTCCCCGAGCATGTTGCATTGCTTCTATTCATTTTTTTTCCTTTTGATAACAACTTAAATTTGGGTGATCAATCTGACCGTCCACTGGCCGGGGAACCAATTCGAAATCATTGGTGCTGTTCATTACCCAATATAAATAGGAGAAAGTACATGAACAAGCAAGTGGAGCAGTCTAAGGGCTGCAAACGAAATGAACTGCTCGTGAGCAGCTTCCGGCTTGGCTCAGTTAATAATCGAGCCGAGCTCGAGCTCAAGTTTTAGGTTCGTTCAGTAAACGAGCTCGCAAAAGCTCGACTTGTTTGTATCGGCTCGGCTCATTTAAGAAGGCTCGTTAAGTAAATTACCTTCGCTCGGCTCGATAAGGGCTCACCTCATTTACGAACGAGCCGAACTCGAGCTTGAGATCTTGCCTCGTTTGATAAACAAGCCGAGCTCGAGCTCGACAAAGCTTGGCTCGGCTCGTTTGCACCTCCGGTTGTGGTAATTTGATTAACCACCATGGTTTAAGGTTTGAAGTTATCCCATGTTGTAGGTCCAATTAATTAATTAGCTAGTACACGGGGACGCGGGCGATTGCACGTACTGAGAAAAGTCATTGAGACGAAAAAAAATTTGCCTTACCCTGATTGGTTGAAATGGTGTGGTGTGGATCCCACCACAATGTAACGTCATGCTTACCAAAAAGTGTATTGATTTCATGAACCCTACACCATTTTAACAAATCAGGGTGAGAGTTTTGTTACCCCTCTTTGGATGAGGGTGAACAAATTTTCACTCCATCGAGACACCCTCGTAAGAAAGAGAAAAGTCCAAGTTGGCGACTAATATGTTGAATGGAGACGAGCACTGTAGGTCTGATTTTTCCAAAAACTACTTTTTTAAAGGGCACATAGGATTGATGAGGACTTAAAGTTTAACATCCTCTTGGAGCAAAGTCCCCCCCCCCCCCCCCCACACACACACACACACACACACACACACACATGGAAGGAGAAGATAAGGGTAGTGTGTGTGTTACTGGTGGAACAGGTTATGTTGCCTCATGGCTGATAATGAGGCTTCTTCAACATGGTTATAAAGTTCATACCACCATTAGGTCTTACCCAGGAGGTAAGTTTACTTCACCTTTCTCAAAAGGGTATTCTGAATTTTGATCAATGAAATGATGTTGAATTACAAGTGCAGATTTCACTATCAAAATGATTACAAAAGAATACAATTCTTTCACACATCAGAATACAATTAAGTACTGATCAATACTTTGCTTGTTCCAAGTTCATCTTCATCTTGTTGCATCTGTTCTGTGGCTGGGTTAATTGTTTTTTTTTCTTGCTACGTAAAAAATTTAATTTTTGAAGAGAGCAAAGATTAAAAGGATAAGGGCACGCTGGCGGAAAACGTCACCCAAGACCCGAAAAGCCAGGAAGGCAAGAAGAACCAAACAGCTAAAACCATATGAAAGAGAAACAAAATACACCTACAGATATAAAACCACCAGGCATAGAAACCAACAAAACCTTTGGAAAAATAAAACCCAACAAAAACCCTCCAATCATAGAAACCCAATGGCTGGGTTAATTTTTTAGGAGACCTAATGGAATCAAGCCTGGCATTCCAAAAGTTGGTTCGAATTTTTTTAGTCTTAATCTTTTACTTTCTATGTTACTAATTGTCTAAACCAACTACTATGTTACTAATTGTCTAAGCCAACTAAAAATTGATAAACCAATCGATCAAATTTGAAAACCATACTTTTACTAGCTTTTCTGCACGGACTTTTCTTTCAAATCCAGCTCATTCGTTACGATTCTGTCATTGAGATTTCCACAGAAAATTATATATGCAGAGTCAAGTTAACATGTTTCACACCGAATTTCATGTGTAGACACCAAGAAAGACATTAGCTTCCTCACAAATCTCCCGGGTGCACCCGAAAACCTTCAAATTTTCCATGCGGACCTAGACCACCCTGTCAGCTTTGCCCCCGCCATTGAAGGCTGCTCTGGAGTCTTTCATGTCGCCCACCCCATGGATTACGATGACGAAGAACCAGAACAAGTCAAGCACAAGAGAGCCATCAATGGGACACTAGAAATCCTTAAGGCATGCCTAAATTCAAAGACTGTGAAAAGGGTTGTATACACTTCTAGTGGATCTGCTGTTGGTTATCACAAGGGATCAAGTATTGTGGATGAGAGTATGTGGAGTGATTCAGAGTTTATTAAGTCTTTGATGCCTGTTGGGGCTTCTTACTATGTTGGCAAGACATTGACTGAAAGGGCAGTACTGGAATTTGGAGAGAAACATGGATTGGATATTGTGTCTGTGATTCCTGCTTATATCCATGGCCCTTTTATTTCTCCTCGTGTCCCAGATTCGGTATCCATTTCACTAGCCATGATCATGGGTATGTGTCCCTTATTGCATTTGCTCACTATTTCCTTTGAGTTTGGTATTTTTTTTAAGACACTTGCACAGTTGCAGGCGTGAAATTCGTTTTATTTCATAATTGCTTAAAACTAAGAAGAACGGACATGTCTACTGGCCTCATGTATCCATGTCTGATACGGTCATGACATGCACTCTCTGGACACATGTCAAAGTATCTAATTTTGTTTATTACATTTCTTTTACTAGGACACATTGTGGACACCCTGGGACAAGAAAGGGACACTCTTGAAAAAAAGGGACACATAAGTAGGTTAGATTAAAACTTGGTCCAGAGTTCAAAATTTCAGTTGACGGTTAGTTCATGAGTACTTACACAAGAACCATTGATTCGTGTCAATGTGTCTGTGTCCTAACTTATCAAGAAATGACATATCCGCGTGTCCGTATCGTGTCGTGTCCGTATCCGTACTTCTTAGGCGTAAAGCAGCAGGGTCTACTACTTAACAAAAAGTTCAATCTTATTGTTTTAACCAATTAGAAAGGAGCATGAAATTTTCAATGGAAGCACGCTACGAAAAATCTTTATGCATTATGTCAATTTTATTTTCACATTTTCCAATATGTGCAGGCGACAAGGATAAATATCAGTTGATTGCCAAGGTACCAATGGTGCACATAGATGATGTGGTCAGTGCACATATCTTCCTCCTTGAATACCCAGAAGCCAGAGGGAGGTATATTTGTTCATCAGCTGATATAACCATTGAGAAGATGTCTGAATTTCTCTCAGCCAGATACCCACAGTATCAAATTCCAGCAGCTGAGTAAGTCTCTATATAATATTCTCCTTTTTTCCTAATGTACAATTTTTGAAATTCCTGTTTCATTAAAAGTAGGCGAGTGATTGGCATTTTTTTCGTGCAGTTGTTTAAAGGAAGTTGAAGGGTACAGATATCCCGATTTTTCATCAAAGAAGCTACTGGATATTGGGTTTGAGTATAAGTATGGCCTTGAAGATATGTATGATGGAGCAATTCAATGCTGCAAAGAGAAGGGGTTTTTGTAGTTCATGTGCAACTAAGGTAGTGTTTGGCTGATTGGAATGAATTAAGCTGGAACAGAATGGTTGTTCTTTTGAATTTCTCTTTTCGACCTTTAGTGTCTGTTTGGTGTGTTATTAACCTCTTGCAGTAACAAAGAGATTGAAAATGTTGAAAGCTAAGACTGTATAGTGTCTGTTTGTTGGGTATTTTATTTGGTGTTTTATTCCTTTTTGTTGATGGGGAGAAAGTCTATGGTTCAATCTCTAATCTGTTGGATAATTGTTAGTGGAATCAACGACATATTTTACCATCACTGATTTCCAATTCTAGAATCATAACACTTAACAAGATTTGGTGGCGAAGGATAACATGATCATTCAAGAAATTCTATGAAGCCTTAAAACGTTAAATGACATTACACAATTTTTAAGAATTGGCCGCTTTTGAGCCATTTGGGTAAATTTCGAATGCATGCAATCACTCATATGCCTTTTATATCAGCTAAGTCAATCGTTCTTAACAGGAGTGAGGAACAATACGTCTGGATCTATATTTGGCTCCAATCACATTTTCGGTGCGACTCCAATCGGAAATGAACCATTAAGCTGCATTGACTGATACCCTAGTTCAGTCGCAAACACCCACAAAATCAGCCTGCCGATTATCTTACCAATGTGAATACTTCTCAAGCATTGTGATACAAAAGGGAATATTTTTGTTCGATGAAGAACAGCATAGAGGATGTTTGAGTTTGTTTCTCCTAGAATACCAGAAATTCCTCCACCTCAAAGAAATAAATCAAACCAAACCAAATCAAACCGAGCCTTATGCGTAATCATATTTTGATTCATGTCATAAGGATCGAATGGGGGTTTTACGTGTTGACTGTCAGCTACCTAATACACAACCCTCCTCCTTTATCCGGGCTTGAGACCGGCTGTAAAAAGATAAGACTCGAAGCACATGGCACACGGAGTTTCAAAGAAATAGAAGGAAAAAAATTTAAACTTAAAATTAATACTAGTAAACATGCTTATTATACTCCTTAACTTACCTTATAGTACATTGCCACTTGTTCAAACTTACCTTAATTAAGAAATATGACTATTTTCTCAAAACAGAATCAAGGGGGTTGGAGTTGTTATTTCATGCATTAGAGGGGTGTGGCTCTCAAGTGGTAGGTGAAAAAGTACATTTTGGATGGCATGTATACCCCACCCACCAAAATTTGTTGACAAACAATCACTAATTCTTCCACCAGATGAAGAAAAACACATAATGGTAAATAGTAAAAGTGATTAACCAGACAAAAGTGAAGCAATATAATACTGTAATATCATTCTTGAGAGAGAGAGAGAGGGAGAGAAATGGAGGGGGAAGCTAAGGGAATTGTATGTGTAACAGGAGGAACAGGGTATGTAGCATCATGGATGATTATGAAGCTCCTTGAACTTGGATATAGAGTTCGAACTACTGTTAGATCTTACCCAGGTAAGTATATTGGAAATACTTTCCATCTGAACAGTTCAATTGGGGCTAAACAAATTATTACACGGTTGATCGGAGTCGTTCATGTTCTTCAAAATAATATTTCATTACACTTCGTAAAAAATCAGCTCAATCGAATTTCGGCAAATGTTCCATCCATTTATCCAGTTTTTTATTTTGTTTCTGGTTAAGGTTCACAATATATCTTCTGATTGTTTGGAAAAATTAATCCTTTATTTGTTTAGTTATTTTTTTTAGTTGATGATGTATATTTACATTTAGTTTTACATAATTTTGGTTAATTTCAATTTTTTATTAAGACCGTTGATGTTATGTGCCCCCACTCGGTGCAAATTCTGGGTCCGGTGTCCACCAATACTGTTTCAAAGCATTGCAGTGGTGGTTCGGTGCCAGATCCCCTGTTCCTCTATTCTAGGGGGGGTTTGGGCCGTTGGATTGTGAATTTTGTTTTTGTATTTTAAAAATTTATTTATGATCCAATGGCCCAAAACCAAAACCCCCTAGAACAGAGGAACACGGGGTTTTTGTAACAGAGGATTTGGTTCCGTGGTGGTTCATACCCACGCTTTCTCCCCAGTACTGTTAAGTTCTCCCAACTTTTGAAATAAGAAATGAAAAACCCTTGGTGATCAGAGATGTGCTTTATTTATATACTGAAAAGAATAAGCTAAACTTCTCATGGGTTAAATCAGATCAGGATGAAAAGCTTATCCTTTGCATATTAAGATGTGGAAGTACAGGTAATTCTTTGATAAAAAAAAGAAGTATAAGTAATTCTTGGATATTTAATATTCTAGCTTGGCCCAAGAGATCTAAGAGGTATATATAGAGTAGTGAATAGTCAAGGTTGGGGTTTGCAATTACTATAATTAGAAGAGTAGGTGAATATTCTAATGAGGGAAGTGACCTCCTTTTTTGCTAAAATATGTATTAGGATAAGATACTTGCCACTAATAAAGATTCATTACAATACTATACGAGAAAAACTTGGATGCCGGCTGGGTACCACGTGGAGGTACCTAGCTTGCATCTGGACCGTCCAAAACACTTTTGGATGACATACTATTTATTTTTGAAATCGAGTTTAAGAATGCTAACAATGCTAGTGTATGATTTCTTGAACAGACAGCAACAAAGACCTAAGCTACCTCACAAACTTGCCAAATGCATCAGAGAAGCTCCAAATATTCAATGCAGATCTAGCCCAGCCAGAGAGTTTCACTCCAGTAATCCAAGGGTGCACCGGAGTCTTCCACGTGGCTCACCCGATAGATTTTGAGGACAAAGAGTCTGAACAAGTCAAAACCCGAAGATCAATCGACGGGATCCTTGGCATTCTAAAGGCATGCCTTGATTCCAAAACTGTGAAAAGAGTTGTGTACACTTCCAGTGCATCCACTGTTGTGTTTAATGAGAAAAAGGAAGGTATTTTGGATGAGAGTGATTGGAGTGATGTGGATTATATCAGGTCATTGAAGCTCTTTGGAGCTTCATATATGATTTCCAAGACTTTGACTGAAAAGGCTGCTTTGGAATTTGCTGAGAAACATGGGTTGGATCTTGTTACTGTGATCCCTACTTTCATAAATGGACCCTTCATTTGCCCCCGGTTGCCTGGTTCGGTATATACTTCGATGGGTATGATTTTCGGTAAGTTTTTTTGTTTTTCTCATGATCTACCTTCGCTTGCATTCTGGATGGAGCCAAAACCTCACCAATATGAATTTTGGTACTGTCAAGTATGTTGCATTACTACTGAAAATAGCACACTTCTAGAATATATTTATTCTGCATTTAGCGAACCTCTATGTCCTCGTTTACCCGATTATGTGGAAAATGTTGATGGCTACGACAACCAATGCGTCTTGACTCTCATGAACTAGGTGGCTTGGTGCTAGCGATTAGGGCAAAGCCCACCCTGTATGATGATGAACAGCTATTATTGCATTACAAAGTCTACATTTGGACGTGGTTGTATCTGGAAAAATTGGAAGGGGAGATCCAACCATATGCATATAGTTGTAAGGGCAAAGAGAACAATCACGCACAGAAAAGAAAACAAGCAATCGATAGACGAGACACAAGATATACGTGACAAATCACTTAATCGTACTCTGTTGGGGTTTCACTATGATAAATGAATAATAATACAATGGGGGCTGCCCAATCCTTTTCCTTTTATAAGAAATACAAGAGAAGCCCTAAAAAACCCCCCTAAAAACACATCAGATCGCGCGCGCAGCTTCAATCGTCCAGACCAGTGACACCCAGGTCCAGACCACGTCTCCCTCGTCCGGACCAACATTGGACCAGAGATGCTGCAGCTTAGTTTTTGCTCCCACTTGCATGGTCCGCAGTGGCGGCTCCAGAAATTTGGGACAGGGTATACAACATTTACCTTAATTCTACTAGCTCTACTACATACAATTTTTTCACATATTAGTGTGAATAATGAGGCCAAATGGATATGAAAATACATAAGATGTCACAATTTTCTTGGCGAATTCTATGTTGTTGGTCGAGTAAAATTAAATCGAGGCATAAATACACTAATATATGTTTATTGTAGAAATTTGTGTACCGAATAGATTCACACGGATATTTATTTTTTATATAAAGAGTTGGTTGTTACTCAGAGAGAAGTCATAGGACGACATCAATATAATAGATACTTTTTTTCTTAAATTTTGTCATAAAGAGTGTGCATTTTATTTTGAACTGGCATATTAAGGATTCTATTGTGAATTACCGGGATTGATGAGTGTTCATAGTATAAATGTTGAAACAAAACCGATATAAATTTATCACATGCAATAGAAAATATAAAAGGCTTTAGAGTGTCATTTACCATCTACGGGAAGACTTTAAATTTTCGTTGGTTATTTACATAAAGTTGATCTGTTGACTGATTTGTTGAGTTAGGTGTTCAAATATTTTTGAGTAGGATATTCAAATATTTTTTAGTAGGGTGTTCAATAATAGCTATACTAAACTGAGACTAAAATTTTTACATATATTTCTAAACAAAAAAATTTCTTGAGGGTGTTCAGGTGACCACCCTTATCAAAGGGTGGAGCCGCCTATGATGGTCCGGATCACCCTTGGCATGGTCCAGACCAGAGATGCCGAAACTCCACAAATCGCGTAGAAAATGCCAAAATTTGACTACGTATTGAATTTATTCTTCACAAAATTTTTGTTTTTTCTCAGGCGACAGAGATCAGTATAAGACTCTTGCAAAATGGCAGATCGTGCACGTAGACGATGTAGCCAGGGCACACATCTTCCTTCTTGAATATCCTGAGGCGAAAGGGAGGTATAATTGTACAGCAGTTGATATGACAATGGATGAGATGTCTGAATTTCTTGCAGCTAGATACCCAGAATACCCTATCCCAACACCTGAGTAAGTTCTAAGTTGCTCCCCCCCCCCCCCCCCCCCCCAAATTCTCTCGGTTTTCCTTACATTCCCCTACGTCATATGAATAGAAAAAGCAGTTACATTCGCATGAACGTCAATTTACATTCGCAGTTCGTTGAAAGAGATCGAAAGATTCCCATATTCTAGCCTCTCATCGAAAAAGCTCCTAGATACTGGGTTCAAGTATAAGTACGGCCCTGAAGAAATCTATGATGAAGCGATTCAATGCTGCAAAGAGAAGGGCTTCCTTTAAGCAGATGTAAGGTAATAATGCTGTAAACGGAGAACACTTATCTGCATTTGGGGTGTCCTTTCAACTGTTTTGTTTGGAGGATTCTGGTTTTTGGTGAACTTTTCTTGGAATCATATGAATAGACTATTCCGAATTTGTTTTCACATGGTTACAACTTGACAATAACCATCATAGGTTTTAGAAATGACGTAAACTACTTAAGATTGATAGATTCGATACATACCTCAACATTAATAGATCATTGTTTCAACAAGTTACAAACTTTTGACATCTGAAGTTTCATAAACCGCTATCACAAGAAGTCCAAAAACTATGTGAACTTGGCATTAGGCCTACTTATAATTAGATGAAAAGTTATATAAATATATCCCAAGAGGGAAGAATTTTCTGTACAACAGACCGACCATTCCATAAAGCCAAAAAAAGAAAAAAAGAATGAAAGCATAGCTGAAAATGCAAGAAATCAAGGCTGTAGGCAAAACAATGAATATGTTCAGATTTTGTTCTTGCAACTAAGGGCCCAACATCTTGCCCGGAGAG
Organism: Gaultheria prostrata; assembly: GCA_036023075.1. Taxonomy (NCBI): domain Eukaryota; kingdom Viridiplantae; phylum Streptophyta; class Magnoliopsida; order Ericales; family Ericaceae; genus Gaultheria; species Gaultheria prostrata. Next base: position 54,174 of record JAXBDA010000076.1, on the reverse strand, counting down.
TAGTACACACCGAGACGCTTCAAAATGGAGATTGGAAAAAATGGCTCCTACTCGGCTTTCAGATCTTCCATTGAAGTGTCATATTTGCCTCCAGATTTCTCCCTCAACTAATCAATGTTAAGAGAAACAGTTCGAAAAATATTACAGTTTCTACTAGAGAATAAACAAAGCAACTCGCTTCCCTCCACTCAACTAAACGTCTCACCGAGTTTTCTGTGAGAGTCTCAGTGAATCCTGTACTAGGGTCCAGTGCTGTGAGCCCAACTAGACTTTTCGGACGTCCAGTTGAGTGGAGATAAACCAAATCGGTAGACAAAACCATGCCGTATTTCATCTCTGATTTTTTCCATCAAAATCATATAAAAATGCATATGCAGTCCATGGCCTCTAATAAAAGTAAAATGAACATAATGTATTAGAGGTACCTTTGCAAAGACTTCCTTCTGGTAGCGGTATCCCTAGTGAAACACATGACAGCAAATTAGCAAATGACAAGGTAAAACTTCCGTGCACTTGACAAGAACTACTTTGTCAACTACTAAAGACACAACCAGATTCATATTACTCTGCTAAGAAAGAATAGGAACTACAAGATTACGCGTAGAAATCAAAGGAAAAATGTAAATTATGGGGCTAATTACCTTGTCTGTTCCGTAAATATAGTCACAGTAAGTGAACACCGAGGCGAAGTTGCTCTGACTTTTACCCCCAACGAAATGGTGATAGTCATGGTACTCTGCTCCTCCATAGAATGGAATATACTTTGAAGGAGTCCATGGAAAATCATAGCTGCAAAAATAAGGAGTTGAGTATTTGCTACAAGCCTATAGGCTACAACCATCTACTAAACTTTTTCGTGAAAGATAATAATGATGTTAGTGATTACCAAGCAAAATGGATTATCTGTAATGTTAAATAAGGAAGAAATAACATGATAATGCATGAGGATTTGAGAGGGAAAAAGGTAGCAGAACTATACTTTGGCGTAGCCTTGTGGTAAATGGATTACCCCCAAATGGTTTGGGTGGTCAAGAGGAATTGGGGGGCTCACGGCAGGCGCTGCAAACCCTCCATTCGAACCATCCATGTCTGCAATCAACGGTTTAGATTCTCAGATGAACTCTTACCGGTAAGAATACATTCTCGGATGGGTTGGCAGGGCTTGCCATCCCTGTGGCAGTAGAGCCCCCGGGTCGGGTCAAAAGGTCTAAGGATTGTGTTGTGCAAACTATGCTCCGTCGAATATCGCCCTCCTGCGAAACCCGATGTGACCCATTAGCCTTTGTTAGGGCTGTAGAAATCTGTGGGTGATTGGTCCCTCACGGGACCCAGTCCTTATTCAGGAGAGGTTGCTATAACCGGTCGTCCCCTCCTCCACCTGTTTTTTTTTTTTGTGATACCTCAGGTGTCGAACCAACTTACGTGCACACCACCTTCACGCCTTTGCTTATGGGTAAATAAACAGTTTACCCTGGTATGGCACTACTTTTGGAACACAAATGACTATAGATTTGTATCATCTTATGATCAGAATTTCTCACTTTTTCATTGTTTTTATGCTAAAGGAATGTAGAAGTTGAAAAACATGAGTTCATTTGAGAAAATTCTATTAACGACAAATTGCAATTCAAAACCAAAATATACACAAAGGAGCAAAATTTAGCAAATCAAAGCGTGGGTTGAAGAAGCATACCCACTGTGAGTTTCAATTGCCTCCATCTGCCTCAAAATCATCCAGAGCCAGAGAGTGATCATGTGGCCAGGAACAATCATGGGACCCAGAAACGACGCAAAGCCGAGGATCAGAATCTCAGCCCAGTGAGCATAGGAAGCTGCAAATCCAATGGGAGCAGTGTATTCATGGTGGATCCTGTGGATTTTGTCGTAGCCCCATTTGGAGTGTAACATCCTATGGAGCCAGTAGTTTGTGTAGTCTTCAACCAGAACATACACCAGTAATTGCCAGAATATCTCTGATGCTGATGGCAATGACAGCCCTGTTCTGATCCCAATTGCCTGCATCCATGGATAGACAAGGGAAAAAATGGGATCCAATCAAAACCAAGGGAAAGATATTTGTCCATCTGGTAGTGTGCCAAGTGTTGTGGCTTGTGAGTTGATCAGTGTTCATGAGGAGTTAGTTCATTGGTGTTCAATGAAGTTTTTTTTTTTTTTTTTGAGAGTGCATGTGGGGTACCACGTCACCTTGGTCGGGGAGTATTGCTTGGGGCTATCAACGGTCCGGATTCATGCAGATTGGTATGAATCCGATGTGTAAGTTCCTTATTTGTGATTGGCTAATTCCGTGACGTTGCCATGTAATTGAAATCCTGTTTAGATGCTTGTTAGGTTATTGAGTGGTGAGGAATCGAAGAAAGTAATCAGCGCCTCAATCTAAGCGAGCAATCAATGCCTATATCATTGGGTTGAAGATTTGTAACGCCAAAGGAAATCCGGACAGTAAGGTTAAATAGGTCGCTCAAGCCAACGGAGAGACCGCTCAAGCGAGCACGAAGATTCGATACGTACAGGATCGGCGTGTTACAACAGTAAGGGTAAATTGGTCGCTTGAGCCACCTGAAGAGACCGCTTGAGCAAGCCATGCTAGGTCAGAAAAATCTATATAAAGCGCATGTTTCCTTCTTTCATTAACCCTAGCAGCCACAACGTCCATAGTGAGAGAAAAAGTTCGTGGAGGCTATCAAAACACATGTGGGTTGATTCCTTGAGAGATTCAATGATGTCTTAAGATCTATATGCTCGCATAATCTCTCTCAAGGTGGTTTGTTTATCTTCTACACCATCTAAAGTTCTTTGAAGGAGTTCAAAGACGATTGGAGGAGTTCAAAGACGATTGGAGGATGATCTAAAGGAGGAGTCCTGCGTAGATCAAGGATTCGAGGAGTCGAGTCTGGAGGAGCATCTATTAGAGCGGTTCATGAGGAGTCAGCAAAGAAGTTCTTAGCCAATATTGAAGGAGTTCATAGCGTGGTTGTAAGATACTCTTTGTTTCCGTGTTTTGCGTATAGTGCTCTCTTCCCTCCCGTGGTTTTTTCCCCGCCTTGGGGTTTTTCCACGTATATCTGTGTGTTATGCTTGCTATTCAATTATTGTGTTTATTGTCTTGCAAAATCACATAGATTAGGGTTTTATTAAATTAATCGGCAAATTAATTTATTCACCGTAGTAGTAAATCAAGAGGCGATCCGATTTTTGTTTTTTCACGATGATTGCATGAATCCAATGACCGAACCAAAGTCTACGTTCCAAGGAAAGGTAATCCGTGTCCGGACTAAAAGTCTACAGTCCGGTTCCAAAATAATAATAAAAACTCATGGTGATTAAGGTCACACTACATCTGGGACTCGGGAGATGGATATAGGGTAGTGTGCCGAAATTAAGGTCACACTACTCATGGTGTTGTGACTTGTGTAGGGGACCCACCGCACTTATCTCTGTACCGAAATTAAGATCACATGTGGATAGTGTTTGGAGGTGGGAAATCAAATTTAAAGTTTTCAATTGCTCAACCAACCTCATTGGTTGATCAAAGAAGTGGGCTAACGTAAACATGTAAGAGTAATTTTTTGTGTACATTTATTTTCCTCTAGGGAGTTCCTTTAGAGCCGCCTCTCTTTCTAGGGCATTTTAGCTGCATCAAACACAATACAAGGACCCACCAAATTAGTACTCCGTAGTACTTAACAATTAATCCCCCGTTTACTAGACCAATTATTAGGGCACCACCACTTGTACGGTCGTACCCCAACATTCTTATTATCACATTTGATATTTTTGGGGGTTCAGTACAATGTGTGGTGGTCCTGGTGGATAAGAACACTAGACCACTTGACGGTGCCCAAGACTTTTAGGATTATTCCAGAAAAATGTCATTTTTTGCAAAAAAAAATTTACTGTCTTTTCAAGCTCTATGAAACAGATCATTATATCACAAAATAACAACCCAAAAAGTAAAAAAAGAAAAAGAACAATAGTAAAAGATAATAAAAAAGACACAGTTTGTGGAACAAGCTCAAGAAAATGATGACACTAGTTATTACGTTAAAAAAAATACAGAAATTAGACTTTGGCTCCTGCACCAGTGAGTTATTTGTCTAAACTTTCCTGGGTAATTTACAGAAATTAAATTATGAAATTCCTACACAAGATTCATGATAAATACTGTAATTTTATCATGTTAGGTTTATGATTTATGCTAAATTGTTTTTTTTTCAATTCAATAGTGATTTTTTTATTGTTCAATGCTAGTGTTCTTTTTCGATATAATAAAAATAATAAATCAATAAATCGTGTTCACATGTCCTTTAAAATATGATTATTTCTTACAGTGAATATGGTTTATTGATACCATATTGGGTGATTGATACAGTAAAAATGGTAATAAATCAATAAACCATGTTCATATGGTTTATTGATACTATATTGGATGATTTGATACAGTAAAAGTGATAATAAATCAATAAACCATGTTCATATGTCCTTTAAGTAAGGGTTATTTCATACAGTGAATATAGTTTATTATTTTACAATATTATGTGATTTGATACAGTAAAAGATGGATTATTGTTTTACCACTTCGGTACTTTAGTGATTTCAAATAATCAAGATAATAAATCAATACAGGATTCATGATAAATAATTTTACTTTGAATCTGGGTTGCAGAGTTTCCTTAGTATTTTAATATTTCAAATTTTGCTGTTACATTTTAAGGAAGAGAATAAATTAAAAGGTCAGGAAAGAAAAAAATTTAAAAGATAGGAGAGGGAGATGGAGATAAATTACGAAAGATTTAGAAAGAAAAATATTTAGAAAATTAGGAAAGAGAAATTGTGATTTAGGATTTATTTGAATTTGAGGATGCCAACTAGGAAGCAAATATAAATAACTTCTCCAAACAGAATGTCTATTTAACTCAAAAATACAAAGAACACAATTATTTGGACACAACTTCAAACACAACCATTTACATACACGTAAGTCCCGTGTGTAACTCCCCCCAAAAGAACTTTTTTTTAAATGGCTTCTAACAAATAAGAAAGAACAGCGCAAAAATTCAACCACCATTTCCACATTATTCTTATTTAAAGAAACCCCTCATTTGTTACGGGTTACACTTTGAGGATATTCGTAGCGGTTGAGGATTAGAATTGAGATCGGAAATGCGTAGGAACTAATAATGAATTTGATTTGATTTGATTTTGCCGGCAAGGAATGCTTTGCACACAAATCCCTCTTGTGACACGATCAGCAGTACTTTAGGGCGGGTTTTCTGTTAGATAAAATGAGGCATTTGATAAAATGAGTCTACTGTAGAAGAGAGACGGACAGAAGAGGAAATTACGGCTTTGCCCATAGATTCATTTGAAATATTCACTTTTATTATATATGGTGGGGCCCCTTAAAGAAAAGTAAGGGCAAAATAGTAAATGATGCATTGGGTGGTGATTTAATCACACTTGAATTTTATCTAATGAGAAAGAAAGTGATTTTATCAAGTGTGTGATTTTATGGAAAATCCCATAAAATCTAACGGAAAATTCGGCCTTAGTCAAATGATATTATGGGAATACAATAACACAAAACCTCATGGATTTGCAAATATCCATCAGGGTATGTGTTCTTCGGCTTGAGCTGTACGATATGAAATTCTCATATATATGTTTCTTTATCAATTCATGTGAAGATTCGGCATTGAGGCCGGCTACGGATATTACCAGGAGATAGAGTCCAAATGGAAAATCATTTTCAAAATTCATTTTAAGAGTTAAAAATGATGACTGTGTACTCGGTAAAATTTTCGGGAGAAAAAAAACAAGAGGAAAGAAATTAAAGATATTTGGAAAAAAAAATAACACTTTTACATTTAGAAAAAAAAAATAGGGATATTAGACTTTGGCGCGACAAATTCCATTGTCATGAATATATACCTCTTGAAAAGAAAAGTGACCATATATAAATATAACAGAAAAGTCTGAGTGTCCAAAAAGGGTCATTGATTTTCATATTCAGGATATTTTTTCTGGGTATGTAGTGGTGCTGTGAATATATGAATGAATACCTGAACAACAGGGAAAGAGCAGAGTTGGAGGGGACCCACAGCAACGATGAAAACGGTCATGACATCCTTGTAACATTTGAACATGTGAAACAAGGTGTTCTTGACCTTGGGTTGAATCTTGAATTTGTCAACTTTGTAAGACCTCAAAAGCTCGGCGATGGCGTACGGCATAGGGAGCAGAGTGTAGAAGACGAACAAGAAGATGGTGTTGTGGCAATAAAGAAAGTAATCCGATTTGTTCGCCGAGTATTTGAACCATAATGTCTCTCCAATTGTCATGTTCCTCCCCAGCGATCCCTCTGCTTCTTGTATGCTTTGGAATGGCAGCATTTTTCCAGACTCTCTCTCTAAAATGTATGTGTTTGGAGAGAGAGAGAGGGAAGGAATGAAGAAGAAGGTTTTGCAAAAAGAAGAAATTTTTCTTTGTTTCTCTTTCTCTTTCTCTTTCTCTCCCTCCTTAGATATGAGACTATGAGAGAATTGCAGATTGTGGAAGAGAGAGAGAGAGAGAGAGAGAGAGAGAGAGAGAGAGAGGTGGACGGTTAAGCGAAAAATAAGAGCAGTTGTGGTACAAAATGAGTATTTGGTGGTTTAAATAGTTGGATAGATTTCATTGACACCCCCTCATGTTTGTCTTAATGACAGTTACTCCCTCTTGTATGAGAAATGACTATAAACCCCATAATGTGGTTTCAGCATTCATTTCACTGAAATCTAACCAACTGTTCGACCAAGCACATGACGTAATTAGTCAGAAGTGGCTTATATTATTGACAAATTCACCCTTTTTAATAATTGAATAAATAATGAAAAGCTCCCTATTATCAAAATTTTGTCACAAAAATAATAAATTGTCATTTTTAACCCCCCCCAAAAAAAGGTTCTCCCAAGTAGTAGAAAATCAATTGTTGTTAAATGATTTTTTTTTTAATCTTTTTGATCAAAACAGCTCCTCCAGTGGATAGAAAAAGAAGTCATTTTCATTCACAATTAGTGAGAGTTGATTATTTCTATTGCTTTTTATTATTGGAAAGAGTGAATTTTTAGGTAGTAGTCATTTTGGGATCATTCTATCACGTATTTGATCAGACAATTGTTGACTAGGGGTACGTGACGATAAAACGCACATAGAAACTACATGGAGTTTATTGTTATTTCTCATACACATGGGTATCTGTCATGCATTAAGCCAAACCTCATGGAACTGAAAGTTTATGTTGTGATTGTTTAATTGTATCGATAAATTGTTTAATTGTATCGATAAAAATGCCATGAAACAACAAATTTATTTTCGCTGTTTTATATCCCTGTATAGTTAGATATTTGTGACCGCTTCCTGATTGGGATGTCCCTGATACTTGTAGAATCATGTCCGGATATCAACCAATAGAAAGGTCGGTAATGTTTAACATTTTTAAAGTGAGAGAAAAAATCAGACTCGTAAACAGATATATATACCAATCAACAATGGTTTCCATTACGTGATTCAAGAATAAATTATTTAAAAAAGATAACACTTCTCTCCATTTTTACTGAGAAAATCCCATTCATGCTTCACCTCGACGTCACGGGGCAAATTTTGACGATAGGCTCTGATTGCCTTCTTGATTCTCGTATCTATATAATAAAATAGAGCAGAATCTTTTAAAAATATCTAGGCATATGAACGAGAGCAACTTCTACAATCGTTAGATTACTTCCTATTAAAATTGTAGCCATGTGATAATCAATATATTTCTTCTTCTTTTTAAACGATAATCGAGATATTTCTACTATATCTCTATCTCTGCACATTTTTGGTAACCTGTCTTTCTCTATCCTCAATTTAAGTAACATCAATAATTACCCTTTCCTCTACATTTTTCGATTGAAAAATAAAAAATTGACACATTCGAAACTCGCTCTCCTCTGTCATTTCCCATCAACAAGTGTTACTATCCATTCAGAATTAGCAACGTTCATCTCTTATTTGCATTACCCCTAAACACAAGTAGTTTTTACCCATATAAAACCTATGATGAAATCTACTTACAATCTATATGATGATCAATTTGGATAAGTATGATTGTTTTTTTTTTTCTTGTTTATATTTTTTTGAAGTGGGCCTGATGTGAATTTATTATATTGAGAATGTGAAAAAATTTCGATTTTATTGAAAATAAAAAAGTTGACAAATGTGTTCATGAACACGAATCAAGAGAAAATATGATGTCTTTTTTTCTTTTTGACAAATGTGTTCATGAACACGAATAAAGAGAAAATATGATGTCTTTTTTTTTTTTTTTTGTCCGAAAGTGCCTTTAGGAATGGGCAATTGCTAGATATAAGGTCATCTAAAGTAGACGATACCCGCGGAAAAAAGAAGAAGAAGAAGTAGACATACAAGACCAGTTACATAGTATAAATTAGCAATCCTCTATTGAAGATAAATTATTTTAAAAAGCTAGACTTTTAACCATAAATTGAAGAAAACAATCCGGTTTCTTAATTAGCTGCTCGTACATTATTTATTTATTTATTTATTTTATTCATTTGCCGACTCTCACCGGCACAGGAGTTCATGTTCGAAGATGACATTCTTCTGTACATGAAGTAGATCAATATATTCAATAAACTACCGAATAAAAGTTCCTTCAAAATTAAGTCGATTAGATCATCAATATCTTGTCAAAATTAAATAATACAGCATCTTATCGTATCGAATGTTAGTTTCATGACCCTATATTAAGCATGAATGCTATGTCTCTAATCCGAAAAGCTATGAACTTTATGAAACCACACCATAATACTGAATGTAAATAAATTGAAATAAGTTCAGAGTTTAGGGCCCTCTAATATAAGTATTAGTCATTCAATTCATATTCAGCAAAAATTACCAAGCCTACCACATGCACAAGAAAGAAAATAAATTCAGGCAGAGCCGGCCCTGACTTTTCGGGGACCTAAAACAAAAATTAAATATGGGGCCCATTTGTTGAACTATTACAAGGGGTACCAAAGTAAGAGAGCCCCCCTAAAATTCAAAAAATTTGGAGCTTAAAGCAACCGAACTCTGCAAGCCGGCCCTAAATTCAGGTGGAAGATTCTTGGGCTAGTTGCTATAGAGTCCACTATAGCTATTTCCTAACACTTTCAGTCCACCTAACATTTTCCTAACACATCCAATCCACTCACAGGGCAAACTTACAATTTTGCCCTCGTTATAAAATATAATAAGTCCATCCATTTTATTTCCACCGTCAACTTCATCTTCAACAACACCACCATTGTCCACTAATATCCTCGCTGGCCGGCCGCCACCCAAACTCCAACCAGAAAAACTTGGACGCCGCCGGATCGACGCGACGTCGAATCTGAAGCCGCTGACGATCAGAGATCAGTACTCCGTGGAAATGGAACACCGCCGGATCGATGCGACGCGGATCTTAAACTGCCGACGATCTGAGAGCAGCTCTCCGTGGAAGTGGAACAGTTGACGACGACGGTTGGGATGACGTACTGTTGCATTTCGGGAGAAACCAGAATACAACCAGAAACAATGGAGGAAAAAAAGAGAAGCGGTGGCCTTTGTTTGGAGAAGATGAGAAAAAGCAAAAGAAGAGCTGCAATAAATGCTAGCTGCCTGCTACTTTCTTAAGAAAATGTGAAATAGTCTAACCTAGGTTAGTGTGTAGCCTTTAATGCTTTCCGGTTGCACCAAAACAGTAGTACCATTTATATTTATATAAGAAAAGAGTAGGGCTGCAGTAGCATATTGCACTATTTTGACTTTTCTTATCAACTTTTTTTTTGCGTATAAAATAGGAAACAATAAAAGATGAGCAAGCTAGCTTCCTTTTTATCCTCATTAGGTGATAAATTGACCTTCAATTATGACTATTCAGTCATTTTCTCTTAGGCATATACACGGATCAATAATAGATAAGCTACTAGTAGATGGATGAGGATTTGATCTCAAGTAAGCTTTAAAAAATACATATATAGTCCAGATAATCACATCTTGCGAGTCCAGATAACCACTCTTATGAGTTCAGATGACCACATTTGGTGCCAAGTAGGCTTTAAAAAAAAATTATATTTCAGATAACCACATCTGGTCCTAAGTAGACTTTAAAAAATATGTATATATATAGTCCAGATAACCACATCTTGTGAGTCAAGATATGGTTATCTACACCGGTGACTTTTCCGGCGAAGTCCATTTTCTGGAGACTTTTCCGGCGCAAGCGAAATTTTCTGGGCGAAATTTTTCTAGCGCCGGTGAACTTTCCGGTAGGGTGTATTATGTATTAAATTATATGGGGGTATATTTGTCTATTAAAAAGGGAGAATGAACCTTGTACCTTAGGAAATGCAAAAAAGTGGATTAGAGGTGTTATGGAAATATGAGATGGACTAGACATGTTAGGAAAACCTATAATGGACTTTAGAGCAATTTGTTAAAGATTCTTTCCCCTATCAAATTGGGATTTTTCTAAGAAAAAATCCAAGTCGCCTTCTCTCTTCCTTTCCTCCCTCCCTCCCCTAAGGTTTTCATCACCCTAATGTAGCGGCGGGAGGGGAAGGCTTTATGCTTGATGGGTGTCTTCCTAACTCCCTAGTGATGACCATTTTTTCGCTTTCAATAACTTCTCATTTTTCAGTGAAGGTTTTCTCTCTCGATCTCAAATTTGAGAGCTTCATTGTGTTTTTTCTTCTTTTTCCTTTTTCTAGGCTTCTCCTTCATCATTGAGGTGCCGTTTCAAGTTCCGGCAATGGTGGTCGTGATGATGGTCCTTTGACAAAGCCAGACTGTAGTGGTAGTGGTTTATGAGGAATCAAATCGGTTGGATTGGCTTTCCATCAATGTGTGGATGTGATTATTGAGGATACACCACACCTCAAGTTTGTGTTTGATCAGTGTGAGTTTTTCTTTTGTGCTTACAAGTGCCAATGAGGTGGGGTTTGTACGACCATGAGAGGTAGTAGTGATCTTGGTGTCTGTATTTGGGAAGACTACCCTCCTTTGTGGCATTCTAGTCCTTCGATTAATGATAAATACTACTTCTAGATTATTATCTCATGTATCTTTGTTCTCTATCAATGAAGCTTCTACCATTTTGCCAAAAAAAAAAAAGGATCTCCTCCGAAGCTGCAAAAACATGATTAAGGTTGAGTAATATGCTACTGAATAGTCATAATTGATAAGAAAGGTAGCTAGCTTGCTCATCTTTTATTGTTTTCTATTTTATACGCAAAAAAAAGTTGATAAGAAAAGTCAAAATAGTGCAATAGGCTACTACAGCCCTACTCTTTTCTTAAATGGTACCACTGTTTTGGTGCAACCGGAAAGCATTAAAGGCTACACACTAGCCTAGGTTAGACTATTTCACATTTTCTTAAGAAAGTAGCAGGCAGCTAGCATTTATTGCCGTTCTTCTTTTGCTTTTTCTCATCTTCTCCAAACAAAGGCCACCGCTTCTCTTTTTTTCCTCCATTGTTTCCGGTTGTATTCTGGTTTCTCCCGAAACGCAACAGTACGTCATCCCAACCGTTGTCGTCAACTGTTCCACTTCCACGGAGAGCTGCTCTCAGATCGTCGGCAGTTTAAGATCCGCGTCGCGTCGATCCGGCGGTGTTCCATTTCCACGAAGTGCTGATCTCTGATCGTCAGCGGCTTCAGATCCGATGTCACGTCGATCCGGCGGCGTCCAAGTTTTTCTGGCTGGAGTTTGGGTGGCAGCCGGCCGGCGAGGATGTTAGTGGACAGTGATGGTGTTGTTGAAGATGAAGTTGACGGTGGAAATAAAACGGATGGACTTATTATATTTTATAACGAGGACAAAATTGTAAGTTTGCCCTGTGAGTGAATTGAATGTGTTAGGAAAATGTTAGGTGGACTGAAAGTGTTAGGAAATAGCTATAGTGGACTCTATAGTGGACTCTAAAACGGATGGACTTATTAGTTTTTACTGCAGTTTCGTTCCAATTTTATTTGATGTCCCCGCCTTCAATCGAATTGAGGCTACCAATTGAAGAAATAGACTATTCATTTTAATTGAAAGACCTAACAAGTAATTGAATGATCATTTGATATGATTCACTCCAGTACATCGTCGCGTAATCAATCGATCAAGCCATAAATTCAATTGACCAATATGACATAATTTGAAAACATTAGAGTGAGTGATATAATTGACTAAACGATCAGCGAGAATCGATATAATTGACTAAAGTGGACTAATTAATTTGGTTTCAAAATTTAACCAATTGATCGAACCATATGAATTGATCAGTAATGCAAAATTAGCAAATGCGGTAGTTAATCGTGATGGTGGTTGACTGTGATCAACCAAGATCGACACAATTGACAAAAGTGGACGTACAAATTGATTTGATTAATTATTGAATATTGAAGAAGATCCCAAACTTTGAAAAACGATACTAGTCCTTAAAAAAAATGTTTAAGGACAAGTCACATTATGAATTTTGCTACATGTTACGCTATTGGGTAAATCCTTAAAAATGATATTAAAATTTATTTAGTAGTACATTTTTTAATTAGCCAACTACATAGTGATATATGGCTAACTTCCCGCTAACCCCCACTACAATGTTGGGAAAAAAAGAAAAACCTACATAGTGATACATGGCTAGACCTAGATTAACAATTCAGCATGACATTACTTGCCATATGGGCCGTTAGATTGGGGCACATGTGTCCCAGTTAGTTCAACCTACAGTTTAGGGGTGTCAACAGTCCTGTTTGGTGCGGATTGATATGAATTCGAGGACCAAACCAAAAGTCTGCGATCCGATGTAAGGCAATCCGTGTCCAAACCAAAAGTCTACAGTCCGGTTCCGAAAAAATAAAAAAATCACGGTTTGGTTCACTGTTTATCCACGGATTATTACATTCCACTAAATAAAAAACAAACTCCACATTCACATTCACATCCACTTTTGGAAACCTATTCATCACCAGCTTTTAATTTTTAATAACCTCGCATTCACAAATCACAATGTAATTTCAAACAACACCAGGAGCAGTAATTCAAAATGATTCAACGAGATTCACATTCAATAGACAATGCAGAATCAGATACAATAAGTAGATAATATACGTGCAAACAATATTACAATGACCAATTACAGTTTGCACCTTTACTTTTTATTTATGCTACATTCACCCATTTAGGGTAAAAAATTCAGAATAATATGTTTAATTATAAATTTTATCCTCAATACATATATTGTATAAAATTTCACGTGCCATTAAGATCATGAAATTCTCCATTTAACAGAAATCAAGTGATTATCATCATCTCTCTTTAATTACCAAGATACAACAGCTGTCGTTCAGAAAGGTGGTCACATAGGTTTACGTATAAATTCCATAAATCTTGACTGTAAGAAGTTACATTATAATTACTGGTATCATTTTCTTTACATCACACCAGCAAACAATGGAGTAGACTTACTTTGTAGCATCGGGTTGTCTCTCTGGCAAAGATGCTTCGAATTCTGGTAAAGCCTTGCATGATTCGAAAATCGTACTTAATGTAGGGTACTTGGACTGCAGAAACAAGGATTACAATTATCATAACAGAGAGCAGACACGGTAAGATAGAGTAAAATGCTAAAATCCTAGAAGCCAAGTACTGAAGTACCATTGAGGTTATTCTATCACTTTTCACATAACTATACAATTTAAGAGTTCCAACAACAAACCAATACACGTTTGAGGACGAGATAGTTTCCCCTCGTAAATGTCTGATGCAACAGAACGTTCTGATGCATGTTATTAGATTGTCAACTCATCTAAAAGCTTAATTAAACTGTTTGAGAGGGGTAATTTTATATTTATGTATTCAACACGATGTCACGTGTAGCCAGGCTCTCCTCCAGAAGCGAGCTAAACAAAAATTACTTTGAAAACACCAATTTTGTATGATGTGTTGTATTCCTGCTCTTGCTCATTGTGGAAAAACCCATCCTTCTCTACAGAATTCAGATCTTCTCATTCAGCAAGCCAATCTACACTACACAATTCATATTGATGCTGAAATCATTACTACACAATGTTGGATGCTAACAAGCATTGCAAATCCCCGTTCAATGAGACGTTCTCATTCTTTTTATACTAGTTCTTTTCCTTGAAGGTTTGGGGGGTGATGTTTGATATTTCCTACTCGTAAAATCGATTTTCTTTCTATGTTAAATTAGCCTCTCTTTTCTTTCTTTTTTTAAGAAAAACAACAAATACAGAGATCAATATACAAGAGTGCACACCCACCTAGTACAAATATCCCTATAAACACAGGCAACTAGGAGCAACATGGATATTCTGCCAATACCAGTTGCAAAATCTTATTAAGCTGGGAGTTACTCTCTCTTTATTGTTGCTGACATAAGTTGTAACATTGACAATCACTTTTGGAATAATGTGTAAAATCACCCCAACAAGGAAAGAGGTTGACAAGCTAGTATAGCAGGGAAAACATCTAAGTTTTCCATTTTCAAAGTATTAAAGCAAGCAGCAAGCAGCAATCAGTTTAAAGCATAGCAAAAGCTCATAAACGTATGACTAAATACCAGTATCTTAATACCCCGTCTCCAAAAGTTAGTCAATTACAAAAAAACTCTGCAATTTTTGGATAAAAAAAACCAAAGTACTTCCGTACACAATTTTCCAAATTTCTTCGTACCAAATTCTAGATCTCAATTAGTTCTTTAATCTGGTGTGAAAAAGTTAGAAAAATTATGAACACAAGAACTTCATTTTTTTATGCGGAAATTGAATGTCTTCTCATAGTGGACTACCTTTTGGGGATGGAGGGAGTATGAAAATTGTATCTGAACTGTGGGGAGATGGGGCATACCATGTCCGTATTAAACCTCCTAGCTGCAATTGCAATTTGTGGGGCCAAAAACACATCAGCCTGCAAGTGACGCCTCCAATTAGTCTGGGTTCTAAGCTCCTCAGTAGTTAATAATTAATGTACGGTTATTTTTTTTCTCTCTTCCTCCTAGATCATCACTTTTGTTTATCAGCCTCCTAGATCATCACTTACGATAGAGTACTGTTATTGAGTAGAACTCAACCCCCAAAACTAGCTTTTGAAGTGAGGGTGCCCTCACGCTTGTATACTTCATGTTACTTTGGTACCGAGGCGATGCGAGACTTTGCTTCAAACCCTTCCTCGAGCGCAGCGTACTCACTCGCAGGACCTGCAGCGTGCCAGCCTGGGACATGCGCCCTACCGGCCTACCCATCTCTAGTACCTAGCTCTGATACCATGATAGACGGTCTTGAGTAGAACTAAACCCCAAAAAGCTAGCTTTTGAAGTGAGAGTGCCCTCACGCTTATATACTTCATATAACTATTGTACCCAGGCGATGTGAGACTTCGCTTCACAAGTACATCATATTTCTTAAAATGATACAGCTGCCATGATAGGAAGGTTCATCGTATGAAACACTTCAAGGTGTTTAGTGATCATTCAGCCTTACATGTCACTGGGAAAATTACTCTAGATGGAAACTTATGCTTACCATTGCATAATCCATAAGATCTTAACAGGAATTTTTTTGCTGTCCTCTCACATTGATACTCAGTTACAAACTTTATGTAATAGATTGTTGCTGGAATGTTCTCTAAAAAGACGTCAGTTTGGAAAAAATAAAGACCAATCCATTGAAAAGATAAAAAAACAAAAAAACAATGCAGAAGTATCAGAAAGCAGAGGGATACCATATAGATTTTGTCTCCTGTAGCATATTTGCCAGAAGAATCTTTCAGCAACTTCTCAAGAGCTGTACAATAGATGAAACACCACATATTGTAACCATCACAGCTGAAACCTCAAACAGCTTAAAGCAGACGAACGATGTACGGAAAAACTATATCAACATGAGGAAGTGGATCCACGTAGCTGGCTCCAAATAACGGAACAAAGGCTTTCTGAGTTGACTATAAAATGGAGAAAATACAAAGAGAAAAATTCCCAAGTAGAAAAATAGAATTCACCAATGAAACCCTTGTCTATATTATGCTGAGCCCAAGACAGTCGCTCTTCAGGACCAACTTTTTCCTCGATAAGCTTCTGCAAAAAGTGAGGACTTTGGAGAATGTAAACTTCAAGTGATGAATCTTTCTTCGATGTATGACCCAAACAAACCATATGTAACTTATACATACCAGCACTCCTACCATAATACGTGGTTGTATGCTAGAACTGATAATACTTGCAGCCTGTGAGACAATAACATAATTAGAAGCGTAGTCATGGAAATTATTAATCCATATGACCGTGCACTTTAGGCGATTCATTTATCAACTCAATCATTTAGCTGGCCCAGAATTGAAGGAAACCATTTTGCAAGATAATGAGCGGGAACCAAATGATAACCTGCAAGCTCTGATATTACAGTTCCTTTGATAGAGAACACCATGCATACAGAAATCTCTCTTCGAGTGCCATGAGGCCACTCAATAGATACACTCAGGTACATAATATATATTTAATCTATTGCTTATACAATCAATGAGCTAGCTAGCCTATCGGAAAAACTTAGTTACTCTATCCAATAGGTACACGGTTCAATTCTTGGGCCTCTCTTTTCCTTCTCCATAACAATATTTTTTTCCCCTCTCACGAACTCAAAATTCCAAAGGGATATTTTTTTGATTGGTGCAAAAAATAATATGACCAAAAACTAATTTTATTCGAATCAGCAAAACGAATCATGGAAAAAAAAAAACAAAATATTGGACCAAGTGATTATCACTTTGAATTTAGTTTTATTTTTAGTTTTTAAAAAAAAGAAAACATAGGACCCAGGTTTACAAGTTCGTCTTAGGCCCCGAGAATCCCAGGGCCGGCCTTAACTCAATTCAGCAACTTCCGTACACCAGCAAAAGGCGTTGGTCACTAATGTGAATGGCCAGATGGGCATGGTGAGAAAAAGGAACTATGACCTTCGCATTGCGAATATAACAAATTCTAACCATCATTCCAAAGTTCAGACCTGCAATGTCTTCATAAGATACTGCCATGATGACTCTTCCTTATTGACTCTACCTTATTGGATAAGTGCATTGTGAAGGAATATGCACATTTTATATGCTAGGAATAATATGATGTATGTAAAACAAATGGTATGCCCCACGCACTATGAAGACTTTCCCTACAACTAATGCATGATGAGTTCAAATCTAACCTGAAGATTGAGAGCTCTCAACGGCAGATCAACTGGCAAAAGTGCATTTTGAGGATATTTCTCTTCTAAATACTGACAAACAACAACATTTCGAGCCCAAACACTCAAATCAGTGCATTATCAAAGAAAATCCAAACAGAACAAACTCGACAATTCTACAATACCCACCATCAATATTGCATACGAATCCGAAACAATGAAATCACCATCAACTAGTACCGGAACAAAATGAAGAGGATTTAACTTCTCAAATTCTGCAAGTCGCCAAAAATTGCATATATAAAAATGCACTTTAGTATTCCGAACTAGCTACATAACTAGGAAAATGCAAAAAAATATGGCTGTAAACCAGCCAAGCTTTGAATTGTTCGAGCTTGGCTCATTCAAAATTAGTCTAGCTCAAGCTCGAGTTGAGCCCAAAATAATCAAGCTCGTGTAATCTACTATCGAAGCATTCAAGCTCAATTCATTTAATAAACAAGCCTTTACAAACGAGCCGAGGTTAATAAACGAGCCAAGTTACAACTAACTCGAGCTCGGTTCGTTTACTAAACAAGCTTAAAATTCGAGCTGGAGCTTGACTAGTTTACTAATGAGCCAAGTTGTGCCAAGCCCATAACGTGCCAAGCCTTGAGATGCTCGAGAATAGCACGGTGAATCGTTTAGCAAAAAAAAAAAAAAACTTGAATAAAGAATTCTCCTTCAAATCGTAAGGTTTCAACCAAGTAAACGTAGAGTCACCTGGAGTCAAATGTCACCTGGAGTCAAATGCTTTCCTTCAGCAAGGTCGACTGCTTTGTACTCATAAGGAAGCCCTAAGAAAGCGAAATCCAACAAATTCAAAGTAAAAAAAGAAAAAAGAACAAGTCAAACAAAAGAAAAAACGACTTCAAGTGTAAACTATAGAAATGATGAAAATATACTGGTGAAGGTGTTTTTGTGAACCTTTTAGGTTTAAAGCGAAACGAACACGCCATGAACACGAGCTCTGCCAATTAGAGTATAACACCAGCTTTGAAGCTGAAGAAATTGATGAATCCGGTGGAGTT
This sequence comes from Gaultheria prostrata, assembly GCA_036023075.1. NCBI lineage: Eukaryota > Viridiplantae > Streptophyta > Magnoliopsida > Ericales > Ericaceae > Gaultheria > Gaultheria prostrata. The sequence continues at coordinate 35,842 of JAXBDA010000076.1, read as the reverse complement.
GATGAATCGTGAGGGTTAACCTGGTGTGTAACATTCGACAATAATAAGTGAATTTGTAATTTGGGAGAGAGAGAGAGAGAGAGAGAGAGTACCATTGTTGGAGGTCGAGCTGAGGTGAGGTGAGTGACGAGGAAGCAGTTTCGAGAGAGAGTGAGATGCTGACTTAGGCTCTGTTTGGATCTTAGAGAAAACCGTGGAGTGTAGAGGAAGAGAATTTTTAAAAAAATTCTCTTCCATTGTTTGTTTGGTTCCTAAAAAAAAATAAAGAAAAATATTCAAATTCCTATTAAATTTTCCTCTTATTTTTTCTTCAATTTTCCTTCTAATTTTCTTCTTAATTATTTTTCTTTCTTTTCTATTTCTTTCCCTAAGTTCCAAACAGAGCCTTAAAGAGTGTGTGGACTGTGGAGGCGAAATTAATTCCTTTTTTTTTCATCTTTAAAAAGGTTTGGGTCGATTTATGCACACATCAACTAATTTGGAGGCAAAAATATTAACTGCGGGAGAGTGGAGATGAAACTTTAGGTAAATGTATCATAGTAGTCTTTAATGGAGTATAAAAGAAATAAGTTTGGATCATATTTTTTTAGTTTTCTGACTCCTCTCATCGAGGAGAATAAATAATCTACAAAAATTTCGCGCGAACTAGAATCCAAATTCTTTTTGAATAAAGATAAAAAAAAAAAACAAGTAGCTTATTTAGCTAAAACAAACGAGTTGAATTAATTTTGTTTTTTTAAAATGTTTTTCATAGCAATAGAGTCTGAATGGCTCGGATGAAAAAAAAAATGGAACTTTGGATCGAAGTTTGGATCGAGTATCTATACATATGGGATGGAGCTGGTTTCTCGCAGATCCACTCAAAATATAATTTTAAAATTTTTTAGTGGCTCGACCATTCGGAATCCGTACTGTACCCCACGGGGTCTTTCCAGTGTTATCAGTTGCGGTATTTTTGTATAATTTGTTCTTATTTCTCTGTTTCTCACATACTTTAACAGTTGCATAATTCAAATTCCGAATAATGGTACAGATTGATTTCTGAACATATATTATTAGGGCACGAGCCAATTTTTAAGATGTTCAGGTTTGTTCATTTGGTTTTTAAACGAACTCGAGTCGAACTAGAGTTTAATGAAAATTTGACGAGCCGAACTCGCCTAAGTTTGAGTCGAACTCGCAAGTGGTGCTTAGCTCATGCGATAGAGCTCTTGGATGCTCCACACTGCATCCCGGGATCAAGTCTCTCATTCCCTCCTCCCCAGTGGCGGCTCCAGGAATATTATTTCGTGGGGTCGAAAACTTTCTCAAGTTTCAATTACAATATTTTACTATTGTCTAAAATTGTTAATTACAGGTCGGTCAATTCAATTTTTAAAATTTTTTTTCTTTTTTTTTTAAATCACACTCTAAAATAGCTCTTGACCGAACACAAAAAAAAAAAAAAAACAGCTCTCAAAGAAATTGCTAGATGATCAAATTGGCAATCTCGATAGCGTTACATACTCTTTTAGTGTATTACACTCTTTAAACCCAAAAAATTTCTCTGGAATCTCAATTTTTCTCATACCCACTTGAAAAATTAATTTACACAAAGTTTTAGGCCGATGAAACCTATTATTTCCTTCCAAGGTCTCATATTTTATCAACTTTTATGGGTCAGTTTATACAACATGCTAGTTGAGGTGCGCGTAAACCGCCACGGATATCCTAAGTTATTAGGGGCAAATTGTGGATTGTTTTTTTATTTAAAAAAAAAAAAAATTACACCCATGCTTTGCAGTTTGTACCTTGGGGGTGGGGTCATGAACAATTTTTAATGGGTTGATCTATTAACCAATAGAAATGTATAGCACATTAGTGTTAATAGTTTAACTTCTTCCCATGGGGTAGCCGACCCCCAAGCTGGCTATAGCATCGCCAGTGCCCCTCCTCTATGTAATAGATTGGGAATAACGAATGACAAAAAAATTTAAGTTGAATTTGAGCTTGTTCATAAGCTTTAACGTGTCAAAAGTATTAGATATTTATGCTCTCATACAAGTCTAAAACATCAATATAATGTACATAAGTAAGTACATGTAGATATAAAATTATAAAATGATATTAAATTTTTTTATAGTACATTTAAAGTATATACATGGACAAGTTATAAAATTTTCATGATATATATGCAAAAGTTTAAACATGCTTAGGTTTAGGATTTTTTTTTGGGCTGGTTTTATTTGTTTTGATCTGAGCTTTTAGGCCCACTTTTGGGCTTTCAGGCCTTTTGATGTACGAGGCTCTGTTCCTATGTGGTTAGGCTAGTCTCATTTGGCTGTATCCATACCAAAGGCTATAATAGAGCCTTGACCCAATTCCATGGCTTACCACATTTGGCTCAATTTGGACAATTTTACCCCTTCAATTTATGGCTTGCCTTCTCTGATTTTGGTAATTACTGGATTTCCCTATGACTGATTTGGTCTTTTGATTGTTTTGTTGCACAATTGCGAAATTTTCTCTTTTGTTTTATAAGTTTCGCTTAGGTCCCCACTACTTTATATATGTTGCTTTTATATCTCTTATAAAATGTTTTGTCGAAAAATCAAATTCTTTTAATCATTTACAAATAATTTTAACATTTTGGATTACATTATATTAAATCAATAAATGAACAATTTATCTGAGTTGTAAAAAAAAACCTAAAACAAACCAAAAAAAAAAATCATTTCTAAACCCATTGAACCAAGTAAAAAATTACATAGCATGCACATCTTTAATTTTTACCAACAGGCAAATTAACCTCGTGCGAGCACGTTGCCTAGTACCTAGTTTGTCTAAATTTCTCTTGGATTCCCCTCCCTTATCTCTTAATACATGTTACTTATGCCGAGATTTAAACATATTCAAGCTTATATGTGATATTCTTATGAGATATACATATAAACTCCAGGTTTGCGAGTTGAATCGAGCCGAATACTATCGAGTTCAAGTTCGGTTCATTTATTAAACGAGCCAACAATTGAGACTCCAACGAACTTTTACCGAGCCGAACCTCAAATAGTTCACGAATAGCTCGGTTGCTCTAAAAGCCGTGTAATGTGTGTGAAGTTCACATGCACGTAAGTCCAAGCTATTTCGGAATCAAATGAAGATTCAATCACGGCCCCCCAATCACCATTATTCATTTAGCAAATAACAACAGAATTCCAGTAAGCACCTGTGCACCATATGCAAATTCCAGAATAGCAAATGACTTGAATTCATACTATGATCACATTCGCCACGAAATTTCATAACGAAATGGGAATCCGCGTTAAACATCACTACATCAACTAGCATTGCTAGCTAGTATTCATAAACATCATATCGTCCACCCTTGTCGGGAGACGCTTCTCCTGAATTTCCCCAGTAGAAATACCAGCCAAATCCCACAATTTTTCTTGGAGTGCACCATGTAACAAGCTTGAGGACAGTAATTGGTCAACACCAGGACCCGTTAACTGCTCAATCACCACGGTTTGTCCAGGAGCATATAACATGCAAGACTCTTCAAGCTGTAAACTAAAGCTGATTTCACATTGAAGCAAATAAATTCCGACTACAAATTAGTTCCAATTCCAGTAGATCTAGGATGAGAATATACACAACATTGAGAATGTATAATGACCATTAAAGCAAGTTATTCACTCATCGTTCTTTCTCATGTTTTGGCTCTTTTTTCACCGTAAAGCTCCTAGCTTCATCGTCTGTAACTTCGCTGCTCAAGGAAAGAAATACAAAGAAGACATAAGATGATGATGGAAAACAAGTCTAACATGGCAAATAGTTTGAGTGGAGAAATCGAATGGCGAGAGGAAATGTAACAACAGCAAACCTGTCTACGGCCTCGGTGTTTGTGATCAAAGTGACCCCTTTGGATGCAAGGAACTCAAAGAAGTCGTTAAGGTCTTTCTCTTGGCAGAATTTATAAAGATGACGCAAAAAATCGTTGAATTGTTTGGGTTCCTGCACAGAAACAAGATTAACAAGTGATGATGGATTTACTTTTCCTATGTAAGATCATCAAGAAGGTAACGAATTCTAGAACTCTGTGGTTACAAATAGGAAGCTGCACACCATGCAAAGAATCAGCATTCAGGCATAAATTTTGTTATTAAACTAAGATGCGCAGAGTGTGTGCACGCGTGTGTGGGAGAGGGAGAGAGATGATAGAAGTTGTACTTGCTCAAGGATACAACCCTTGCGGAGTGAGACTAAACATTCCAGTGCCTTCTGATAGGTATCCCCTTCACAGGAGTTCTCCACCATATCAAAAATTTTATTTTTCATGTCCTTAATTGCTTTATTCACCCACTCTGGGCTATCTCTGCGAGACATCATAGCTTCAAAATCTCGAACGGGAGTTGAGTCCCCAATTTTATCAATTTTTTCTGCCGATGCATTTTCTATATACTTCACGGCTCCAACATCATAAGCATTCCCAGAACCCTGTCCCTCCTCGTCTGATCCAGAAGGTTTCTCCTTGAGTAGCCGCTTACTAGATTTCTTCAGCTGCAGACAAATTAAAATCTTTTATCCCAAGATGTTGACAACAAACATCTCTCTCTCAACAACCTGTTATGCTGTGTTAAATACCTTGGGATTTTCCTTGAGTTCAAAAAGCCTACGAAATTCATCAACTACAGATTTGCACTCAGAAAGAATTTCTGGATCAGGTTGTGTAATCTTCTTGAGAGTATCATCAAGTGGAGGTACTGATGCATCAGGGTGCTTTGATTTCAATTCAAGATGGCGATAAAAACGCTGACAAAAGGCAGCATATCATATTAGATTAATCATAAAGTGTATCCTACTGATGTCGAGTCGTCGATACAGTAATATGAATATAGATCAAACCAAAAACATCTAAGGCAAGGGACAATACCAATCTTCATTGGACAATTATCACAAAGACTTCTTAAAAAAATAAGAGGCGCCTGATGATATTGGAAATCACATCTTAAATACATTTTACTACAAGTTAAGCCTAGTTTGTTTGTTAGACTTTTACAAGACTGTATAAATGAAACGAATTCCAAGATGCCCAACCCAATAGGAGGCCTCCCCAACCTTACTTGTTATTCCCTTTTGTAGTCCCCTTTCTTTTTTGCAAAAAATGACTACCTATCTTCTATTCAATGAGCTACAAATCACACATTTTTCTGGCAACAATAATTGTGTGATTTTGTCCCTTTAGTCAAATTTTCATAGTCCATTTTCGGCAATCGTGCCCTTTAATCAGATAAAAAGATGTACTTCAGAGAATAATTTTCACAATTTTTTCCCACCTACCAAAAGATCTCAACGCATTCTGGTGGACAAAGTTTCTCAAAATCATGTAACAAATAATAATATAGAAAATATAGACAGAATTTCCTTGAGTGCGTAGTAGTGAACATGGTAAAACAAGCTGAGAAAGAGTGTGTATACACTCATATATAGTTTGGTACTGATGACTGGGGGAAGACTTTTATAGAACAAGCTGCACATGCATGGGAGGGAACAAAGCCAAAGCACAGGATTAAGGGAGAATTTCTCAGTACCTCCAGAACAGGATTTGGTGTGAACTCCGGCTGCAGAGCTTCCTCTCTGCCACTTGGGGCAAGGTCAAACATTTTTACCAGGTTATCTGCTGCCTCCTGTTGTTCTTCATTCGGCTGCCGTGACACAGGGAAGTTACTGAATGAAGGAAACTGGAACTCTCGGACATCCTCGGCAAAAGGAAGTACGTTGAAGTAAAATGAATCCGGCTGACCAGAAGACAAATAAAAACGACAATGCCAAATCAAAAGCTCAGCAATAGTTGTAAACGAAGGATGTGAGGGGAAACTGCACAATGAAACTTACAGTGTTCTCCTTGTCTGATACATTAGGGCTAAGTACCCCAACAACTACATTCCCTTGACCTTGTCTCCAAACACAACGGAGAATCGCAACCTTTTTCATTTCCTTCATAGCTCTAGCTAAGGCAGAAACTGCGAGAATGGCCTTTTTACTGCCCGGATCCGCAATGAAGATGGAAACATCTTTCATGTAATAGTGCCTTTTGAGCATATCATGTAAAAGGACAGTACGGAAAGATGAACTAATAGAACTTAATCATTGGAGTGGCAACTAACAAAAACCATATTATAAAAACCCAAATTCAAGTCCAAGAAGTTGGATTTTACCGCATTATGTTAGATGCATCTGTGAAACCTAGAAGCTTCACACTCTTCTCTGGTTTGAACTTCACTGCGTCCCATTCAGCAGATGAAATAGGAACTACTTGTGGTCCATACCGATAACCTTTAATTCTTTGATCTGGAGGAACAATTTTACTAGGTTCTTCAATGCTTTTATACTCATAATCTACCTTGATTTCGTGAGTAGCAAATTTATCTGTCAGAGGCGCTTTATCAGAATATTTTTTTAGAGTGGGGAACTTCTCTTCAGCTGTTTTCTTGTAAACCCATACCTAATAAAAGGAAGGAAAAGAAAATTAATCTCAGCGTGTGAAATAATGCAGCAAGTTGACAACCCCAGGCTGTTTCTGTTAGCCGTAGAATGCTCATATCACACACACACACACACACACACACTCATGAACGCAAAATTAGGGTGACAGGAAAAAGCAATATGCAGCAAGTGAAATCGTCCAGCAAGGTGACAACCCCATCACAAACTTTCTATCGCTCACCTTGGAAGGGTACACACCTGTAGTAACGAACTTGGAAAATAGAAAAGAAAACACCATTTAATGTGCTCTCCTTACCTTGATCTTCAAAGCTGAACTTATTTCAAGGTCACCTCTGTATATTGTGACAGGAGAAATTCTCCGAGTTCTAAGCGCACCTAATAATGAAGTTGGACTCTCCACATAAACTACCTTTGAAGAACTTTTCTTAGAAAATACACCCAGCAGATGATCATTCTCTTCTATCACTCTTACATTTCCATCCACATTCTGTTTTCCCCTTGGAACTATACAATCCATTTTAATACCATGTGCAAGCATCTGAGCAGCAATGGTGTTGACTTGATCCTCTTCTGTTCCTTCATATGGAGCTTTAACAGGACAAAGTGCCTTTGTAACAAGGCAAAGGCGTTTCTTGCCCTTGTTTGTTGGTCCAAATTTTTTTATCAGCATATCCATCCCCACCACAATGGCATCAAGAACTGATAACTAGGTCAAGGGATACATATAATTAAGCAATTTCTTTACAAGTACCAAATTGAGTTCATATCCTGAGCTAATGTCCTTGTTAGAAAAACCAAGACGAGCTAACAGATGTTGCTGTTCAAAAAAAAAAAAAAAAAACGATGTTCAGCAAAACTCCACCCATCAACTTATACTGGACCTACCGCAAGAAGCGGGGGGGAACCCCTTGTTAGGAGACCTGCGAACTTCTGCCCACAATGGTTAAATTTGTGGAAGCTGCGCATCAAACCATGATTTTACAGTCAAGAATCGAGTCTTACCAAGATATCGAAAAAGCAGAGGTTGAGTTGTTCTAGAAGCAAACTAGCTATGGTTCAAAAAAAAAACTAGCTATGGTTGGGAAGAGAGTACATCTATGCAAAGAGAACCACCAAAGTTTTAGGACTCAAACAATCAGAAGTTATTTGTCCAAAACCTGAAAATTGTGTTTTCTTGTTCTCTGGATTTCAACATGGAATGAAGCTAATACACAAGTAACAGTAAATGACATGCATGATCCAGAAAGGTATGTACTGGATACAATCACCAGCAACAGTTCCTTGAGGAAGCTGCTGTAAAGCTTCAACGACATCTTTATCAACAACTTTAATGTGCCGCAATACATTCACATGTTCATATCCTCCCACTTCCGTTGTCAGCTCGTTGTTAGTATCTGAGATTTTCAAGAGTTGTGCATTCAATAGTGGATGCTTAAGAAATACTAACAGGAAAGGAAAACATGGTAATTTTCATCTGTGATAAGTGACAACTGCAGGAATCTGAATAACTTAGATAGCTCAGCAATTAAGGAAGCACTTTAACATCAGCAGAGGACAAATAAGGATCCCCACGTCGTTAGGTTTAGGTATAAATCACCACCTTTTGATTCCTACTGCTTACTTTTACTCCTCCTGGAAGCCAATCACATTTGGCCGATAAACAAAGGAAATGCCCACAGTCGATGATGTCACTGACAAGCCCCATAATAATGCTAAAGAAGGACTATCTAGCATTCAAGTAATGATCACAAAACCTAGTGGTAAATTACATGATGTAGCAACAATACATAAACTGATTACGAAGCTCTCAGAAAGTACCTTCAGTTCCAAATAAAACAACTCCTACTTCATCGTATTTGCTGTATATCAACTGCACGCGACATCAAGTATACAATTAAAACAAAACAACCAGAGCCCCACTCACTATAACCAACAAGTATCTTGAGACTAATAAAGCTATACGCATTAGCTTCTAAATATTTAACCTGGAACAAGACTTTGTTCCGCATTCCTGACAACAAACTGTAACCCAACAATACCTATGAACTATCCTACCCCTATAGATGCTCTATCCTACCCACAACCAAAAGAAAAGAAAGCATAGAACAAAATGCTAGAGTAAGATGGCAGAAAACATTCACAAAGTGAAATTGGTACCTTCTTTTGTACTAGCATGGAGCAGACTTTTTCAACCTCTTGCAAAATATTATGCATCGATGGGCTAACATCAAGCAACAAAACCAATGCTTCCTGGTTGAAAAAAAAAAATCACAAATTAACGTAAAGGACGGATAGATCTATATAATCACTAAGCAATAATGTTATCATTTCCATACTAGAGCAAAGGAGCCACTTTCACAACTTCTGAGCTATTTCCTTTGTTGGGCTGTTTTTCTGATATTCCTAAAATGGGGCATCCATCCAGGATACAATACTTTTTTTTTGCCCTAGAAGTTTCCTAGTTCTTCTCAGTCCAATTCCATAGAAAAATTGTTTTCTCGGAGAAATTTCTTTGAAATTTAATCTTAGACAATATTCGGATTTGAAAGAATGTAGAGTTCTATTTCGATAGATTGTTAAACTATTTCCCTTCTCCGTTGATGGTTGATTAAATTATGAAAATGTGCACTTTTTCGGTATTATGAATGGTTAACTTCAGAGCAGTGTACTTTTTTGAGTATTAAGTATGTTGATTCTTTTGGTGCCTGCTCCGAGTTTAAATCCTAACCCCGCCATTGTCCGTGCCGACCAACAAAATATATGTACGCGCATAACACAAACAAACGCACATAAATATGGGCTCTCCAGCAAACTAGTCCATTCGCTATATCATATCCAAAACGAACTTACTATGGTATCTTCTATCTTGTACTAGTTGTTCCTTGCCAATAACACGTATTAACTTACCCAAACCCCAAACTTGATCCTAAATTTCGCGACCTACTTCAGCACAAAAATTCGAACCCACTAATGCATCTGTAAAAAAAAATTAAAAAAATTAAAAAAACCCCAATACTCACACAAAGACACTCATATCTACGCATAAATCGCCCAGGGTATATGTTCGACAAAATTACGTAATGAAACTAATGACCTCGGTTAAACCCTAAACCCCAAAAGGGCGGATGATAGCTTGTACATACTATATATATAAATGCAGCAGTTGAAGTTGAGAAACGAGCGAAGTTGATTAAAAATAGCTGACGATTGAATGGATTAATGATCAGTAAACAGAAACAAAAAAATAGAACATCAAATGCTGAAGAGACAGTTAATTAGAGTGAGATTTTACCTTATTTCGAGCCATTTTTGAAAAGCCGACTTGGAGAAGAGCTGCAGCCTAGAGAATTTTAGAGAGAGAGAGAAATTACAGGAAAACTCCATCTCTTTACATAAATTACAGAAATTATGTCCATCTTTTTTTCTTCTCTCTCTTTTTTTGGTTAGTTGCCCATATTTTTGTTAACTGCAGTATTTTCTCTCTTTCTTCCCTTGATGTTAGGGTTGGGAATATGATAGGAAATTCGAGGGTTTTGGCTTAATCATTTTTTGACACAAACACGATATGACACAATCCGTTAACACGAAAATTAAACAGGGCGAATACAGGTTAGACTCGCGTAACTTGATAAGGACACAGATCACTGTTTAATTTTCTGCGTCGACTCGTTAACCTGAACGATAAGACTCGACCACGACATGTCACGATGTTGTCTACACCAATCCATAACTTGTACCTGTGTTTCCTTAAAAATTACTCCTTTTGATTCTTTTGAATTTTTCAATCGATAGAAGATTTGATTTTCCAAAATCATATTTTTCCAAACTCATATTTAGTAAACTTATATAAGAAAATATCAATGTAATTATACAAGTGCAATGCATATTATTCTGCAATCCATTGCAACCAACTGAATATTGAATTTCATTATCACTTTGTTTCCATAATAAAAAAGTCTAAAATGAATTAAATTCATTTAGACTAGTATCCTAATTACTTCGCGAGTAAATTCTTATACTATATTGTTTGTGTCGTTTTTACTCATTAGTTTAGCTGAAAACTGTGCAAAAAAAATTTAATATGAAGACCTATTTTTAGTTGTAACTTAAGGCACTTTTTAATGTCATGATTTGGTCATTAGACTATTTTTTTTTTGTTAATTTTATCATTTTGCATTTATGATGGAATTAAAAACGTCCACAATTTTTTAATTGGATTAAACAAGTGTTCATGCACAACATTGCCAAGTGTATAATTCTATACACATGTTTAAAAAATAACCAAGGGTCATAACAGTGTCAATTTGAACACAACACGATTTAAGCAGGTTGGAGTAGTGTCAAGATATTTGACACGTTTATGTCAACAGATGTTGCGACACGAATCTAAAAAGACACGAAACCCGCAAATTACACGATACAAACACGATGCCCACCCCTCCCCTGCTTGATGTCTCCGATTAATTACAAAGCCAGAAAACTAAAGTTGAAAGGGAATATTTTGAAAGCTAGTAAATCCAATCAAAGACGGGAAAAAATATTTTCCACATAATTTGTTAAGAAGCCTAAAATAAAAATCAAACAACTCATATTGAAATTTTCTTCAGTTACCTTTTTTTTCTTTAAATCTGTTCTTCATTTACCGCTCAAAACTTTAACTGACTAGCCATCGTATTCATATAGCTTTAAGCAACTTGAGCTTCCCACCTTGAAAAAACCACACCAAGGTCGCATGATCGATAGTATAGTAGACTTATGTTTTATTCATATAGCCTTAAGCTACTTGAGCTTCCCACCTTGAAAAACACACCAAGGTCGCATGATCGATAGCATAGTAGACTTATATTTCCGAAGTACCAAAAAAAATAAAATATATATATATAGAGTAGACACCCAGAGATCACATAGAGAAACCTTTTCTAGCTATAGCATCACCATAGCCAAGAACCTAATGTACGTTTATCTTTTTGTATGTGGTCAATAGAGAGAATTTCATTTCATGAGAGACGCTATGCTTATATTGCTGAGAGTAAAAAACGTAAAGATTATGAAGAGAAGTAATATCGAGAACCAACGAAATTGAACACCAGTCTTTTCAAATTTCCATAACTGCCTTCATCTGTAAAGCAAACCAAACTACTGGAGCTCAACTTGTGTTTAAGTAGCCAAAAAGCTCGTTCAGCTCAGCTTGATAAAAAGAAAGGGAAGCACAAGCATCCCAGTTTGACACCCCAGAACCGTTTTAACGAAACGTTGTTTCTAAAATTTAACACCAGCTTCACTACAAATGGAACTGAACACAATTTGAAGATTGCAGAATGCACTTCCCAGGAGCTGCAAACAACCACGAAGGACACCAAGAAAACTAAGACAGATCAGTCTTTTCGGAGCTCCATGTACTCACGACGAATGCCAGAAGAATTTAATACGACTATTTCAAGTTTGTCACCCTGCAAAAGATACCGCAAGTTTAGAAAAGACAGTAAAATAAGAGGAGCTACACAGCCTCCAGTTAGCAAGGGAAACAAAACCCGTTTCAAAAAAAGCAAGCCAAACAAAACCTAATGCAAAATCTAGAACTGGTATTGTGCTTTTCTCAAGCAAGCCTAGCCAGCCAGCCAGCCAGCAATGTAGATCAACTTGATAAGAGAAGAGAACCCAAAACTTGGCTTTCCAGTTTAATTTTTCCTTTGCACTATTTAGGGAACTTTCCCAGCGTTTATAATTTTCAGTCTTCTGTTTATTGGTTCTTAATGGTACAGGGCTTCGAAAATACAGAGTTTATGGCTTATACTTGTGAGCTCTAGATTTCTACAAAGAAAAAAGCTATGAGAAGTAGTAGCACAGAAGCTTACAGTGTAAATGTCCCTCTCTGTCGCAGATGCAAAACAAGTCTTCACTAAATCAATTGCTTCTGATTCCGAAAGTGGCGTAACAGCATCCTGCAAAATCAGTTGGTTAAAATTGATACAAAAAAATCAAAATGGCGCAAGTAGATTAGCAAAAGAATAATTAAAGTAAAAAACAAAAAACAGAGCCAGAACCAGACCTGGGCAGGTAATAAGAGAGGACTTGGAGACTTCAACTGATTGTCCAAAAACGGCATGATGAGTGTGGAACCGGAACCTTGGGAACTGTATCCAACCCTCTCATAGGAACCCACAGCATCGTATGTGAAGACACAACCCTTACCTTCATTTTCCAAATAAATATGTGAATTACTATCAAATTCAAGGACAAAAACTGCATTAACCGATTCAAAACTTTTACCTTCATTATCGAGGCCACCAAGAACATTAAAAGCGTAATAAGGAAAGAAGCGCTTGTAGTAAAGGGTGTTTGAAAGCAGTTGAGCCATCGCTGGGCAGCTCATCTGCTTGTTGTGTTGATGCTGATATATCTGTGTACCAAAAACAAAATAAAAAGTGATACATCACTTCCAGCACAGAATCTATTTCCTACCTCAAGCAGAAAAAGGTAGCTCAGAATGAGAATCAGAAAAATTCAGTCCAACTTAGTTTTTTTTTCCAACAAATGAGCTCCCACAACAATAACAGCCAACAATTTCATTATCAGATTTACGTATTGATCGTGGTTGTACTCTTTCGACTGAAATTAGCACTCTCTACAAAAGGCAAGGGAGAGAGCTTCTAGTTAATACCAGGAAATTGCATACTTCAAATTCTAAAGCTAGAGGTCGTGAACTGGCAGTATGGCAATTGGCAAATTCTCTCTGTCGCTATGATTTTGGAGTCACATTCAAGTTATGAAATTCTAGTCTTCCCAGAGATGTGGTGGATAAGGCTGCGTAGGTTGCATTGTTTACAAGTTAAGAGTTGAGACTATTGTAAGAAGTTCAAAAGCTGCCTAGTGTTAAGGAGAAAACAATATCCTCATTGAATACGATATGTTGTTTGGAGTCTTGGAGAAAATCTAAACCATTGGACTGGACAATCAACTGAATTTCTTCCAAGGCTATAGATAATCAACACAATAGCAGACAAGTTGTATGCTGAATAAGCCTATGACTTCTCTACAAACATGAGTACATTGCACAATAGAATGACAAATGTTCCACACAATATAAGAGTCATTGGATTTACACACAACATTTTTTATTTAGAGTAAAAAGTCATCTAGCATACTTCAGGTTGTTAAATAAAGAGAAGTAGCTAAGAAATCATTAGGTCAAAATTTTCAAATCCTCACCGCATGCCTGGCTGACAAAACCTTTTGCAAAGCTCTCACATCAGCCTGGAATCCTGAAGATGCCATCACACTTTTTTCTGCTCTGTGAGGCCAACGTAAATATAATTGAGATGCACGCCCTTTTCATAAGGAAACTTTTGTTCAAAAAGATAAACTCCTCCAAATGAACGTACATATAGATAAACAACACAAGAATAGTAAGCCAACTCCTCCATAAGAGGTACTAAGCCTGGTTAATTCACTATGATGAAACATATAAGCTTTGATGGAAAATAGGGGAATTTCTTTCATTCACAAATGTCAATGGTATTCTCACTCAGAGATCGTTTCATCAAGAAACTAAGCTCAAACACCCCGTGATAATTTGGCTATAAAAAAGTTCCATCTTTTGCTTGTTTCTGCACTTGAGTCAATGAGAGACTCTGAATGCAGTTTTTTTTTTTCTTTTTCATATTTATGTGGGCACAAGACTCTGAATCCAGGGGTACGATACCGACATCAAGTACTACATAAACCCCATTTAGGTTTTATTGTACAAGAACAAGATAGACAGAACCTCATCTTCAGGTTTTCGGTAAAAGAATCAAACAACAATAAAAAAATTTAGGAGTTCTATTGCATAGCCCTCAATGGACCCAACAATACATAGCCTTCTCAATCACTCGGCCAAATATCACCTAGAGCAAAGGAAAGTTTAACACCAAAGTTGTACTTTGCTATCTTGCATTAGACGTGAAGTGTGAAGTATTGTAATGCAAACCAGCCCACTCTTCAAATTGTACAAGGAATTTGATTTCTCTCGTCTTTTTTTTGCCTTCAACTGAGAGTACTTTGCTAATGAGGCTAAGACCAAATACGGAAGCACATAAGCACATAAATCTTGCACAAGCTTTCGGCATTCAGAATCTCAGATGCCTGATGCCCTATGCTTTCAATCAGACTATACGTATCCAAACAAAATCAATTTCTTCGGGTGTAACTTAAGGGATTTCACACAAAGCATCTCCACCCAGAATGGAAAAAGTAATTCCCACATCAAGCTAACTCGATTGCGATGCAGAAGAATAGGAATTATCAGTGACCATGCTCAACCATACAGAACAACCAACGAGAGAGGATACATTAAAATAGGGCTGCAAACAAGCCAAGCCGAGCTTTGAAGTGCTCGAGCTTGGCTCATTCAAAACTGGTCTAGCTCGAGCTCGTCTCACATTTAGCATCAAGGTGTTCGAGCTCGGTTCGTTTACTAAACGAGATGCAAACGGGACGAGCTTTTATAAACGAGCCGAGTTACAACTAGCTTAAGCTCGGCTCATTTACTGGAATAAAATTGCGACCCTAAATTTCTTCTCCCCTCTTCTCTACTTGGACATCCCACATTCATTACAGATTAATTTTAATTAAAGATTTTCCTCTTTCCACCATTTGCATAACAAGATTTGCACATGCCCAGGGCGTCTAGAACAGATAAATCAACAAGAGAGGTATACACTAAAAGCATAAAAAGCAAGATACGTACAGCTGACGGATCTTGGAGTAATCGCGAGTAAGAATACTGTAGCCAGTCGACATCCGAGTGTCGGAAGCAATCACACAGTAATCAGCGCCTGCTATAGCAACGCAAGTCCTGTATATAAACACTCATCAGTGAATATTGAATCATCCAAAAGGAGAAAGACGGAAATAAAAACAGTGTGTACGCACACAAACGATATGGGAAGATAGAGAGAAGAGGAGAAGCTGACCCGCCATTGTTGTCGTAAGGAGACCAGTTTGCCTGTTCCTTCATCGTGCAGATTCGGTAAGAGGAGAGAGAGAGAGAGAGAGAGGAGATTAGGGCTATTGCACAGATCGACAGCATATGCAGAGCTCGCACATTTCTTTTCTGTCAAGACAGGTACTGAAGATTCAAAGCGGCATCGTTTCGGCTTGTCCTGAACACAGTTCGATATGGAGTTATGGACTCTCCCAGTTTGGGGCCATGGACCTACCGTGTGCCCATTTTTACTGTTTGGGCCTACCGCGGGCTATTTTGACAAAACGTTTCGTTCGTAAATTCATTACGGCCCGGTTGACGACGGGATATAAATGACGGATATTTTAGGCAATTCCATTTGGTATTTATTCCATACAACCCATAACTAAAATTTTCTAAACAAATTTAACTACATACAACCCACTAAATACCCCTAAACTTTCCACAATACCCTCCCTCAAAAACCTAAAAATTACACTTCCTCCCCTTCGTCTTCCTTTTCCCACTTCCTAAAAAAAAATTGAAATCTCTCTCCCTCCTCCCTCCCACCAGTCAACCACCATCTCTGTCCCTCCTCCTACCCGTCGACCCCCACCTCCCTCCCATCGGTCGAGCACCACCTCTCTCCCTCTTCCCTCCCACTGATCGACCACCACTATCGTCTCTCTGTTTGTGTAGCCCTGCTTTTTACTTATGAAATTAACGCATCCAGTAATTAATTGACACATAATCAAAAATACCAAACGTTGGTAATTTGTTGTTAATGAGAAGCATTGGATCATATCGTTTATAAGTAGGTTGATAGGATATCGTATTGCCTTTCAGTATAAATGGCAGTTATTGACAGTTATAGTCAGAAGATAATTAAAGATAAAATTGAGATTGGCTTCGAAGCCATATTACAAATTGCCAAAAGGCATGAATTTCATATTCTTACACGTGTAAACCTGGGCAGTTAGCAGTTGATGAAATAGATCGTGGGAAGAAGTTATCTTTTGAAATCAATCATGAACAAACTGCAATTGAGACGAGTAACCGTGCAGATTCAAATTCAAATTTTTTCAGGAGGGAAGAAATAGCATTTTGAAATGAAATGATGAAGTTCGAAGCCAATAAACCAGGCGGGAAATTCAAATTGCAGGCAAGGTCTATAAATAGAAGAAATTAAAGAGTGAAGAACACCCGGACAAATCTTCAACAAACAGAAAAAATGATGTTTGGTTTGTTCTTTGGCAGTTAGAATTGTAGTTTTAGAAATTCGACTCAGTTCGAAGTAGATTAGGCAAGTTAGTTTTAGGAGTAGTTAAAAGTAGTATTTTGTAATCATCCAGTGTTCGAAGTTCTTGTTGTTGTTCTATTTGAAATTGAAGAAGATTTCAAAGTAAGTTTACTTTTGATTTCTTAATCAAAGTATTTTTGTTTCTTTATTGTTCTTTAATTTCCTAAGTAAATTGGTTTATATTTCTTCATTTTTGAAAGAAAAATCCTCTTGATTGAGGTAATTGAACCATTCAAACAAAATCGTCTGATTAGATTTGGTTTTCCAAAGTTAATCTAAGAGAGAAGACTTATAATCTTTCTATCCGGTGCTTAACACCTGGATATAGACGGTGGATATCATTTCCCCTAATACTATATCTGCATTTGGCTCGAAAAGACACCACCACTTTCCTATTATTATTATAGTATCCAGCTTTATACCCGACTTCTTAATTATGAAAAATATCATCATCTACTTTTAATTCTATATCCACCTAAAAACAAATCAAGTATATATGTATTCCATCTTTTATAAATTACTTACGGGAAGGTTACAATACACCCCCCGATTTGGGTGTGTAATATATGCACCCCTAAAAATATTACAAATTGATTATCTCTCATGAATAAAAAGTTACGGCTTTTATAAAAAAAGTTACGGAACGCATAAATGTTACGAATCATAGAGAAAATATTATGAGTCGTATTGCTAAAAAGTTACGAAATACTAAAAAATATTACGATTGGTTATGAGGTGACACACTATGGACCATACAATAGATGCGTATGATACACACCTTTAATATGTGTGTATTGTAGTCATTCCCATTACTCAAACAAACCATCTATAGCACATTCTCCCTATGTATCGGCATATTCTCCGTACATATGTGTGTATGCGCGCCACGTATCTTTTTATCACATCTCCTCTCATACTATATCTATCCAAAGTTAATCCGGTCGTCAAACGACCCTTTACATTCATATTTCATGTCTATTGTTAATAAGAATTTGGATTTTATATTTTCTTTTTAAAAGAATCCATTCTGAAGTAATAATAAGGAGAGCACTAATTAGTGTGAACAATTTTTTTAGTAAGTTGTATCACAAAAGAATCTTGTAATAGTACCCTAGCACAAATTAAAATTTTACAACTATTTTTTTACTCTAGAAAATGTACGTAGTTGCTAGTGAAAAATAGTCAAATTATCCAAGGGCACACAACCACGAAGACTGTGCCCAACTTCTAGTAAAAAGAAATCCTTTGATAATAAATAAGATTACAATACTAAAACAACAAATCTATCATAAGCAGCTAGGATTACATTAAAATACAACACAAACCTATATACCCCATAGGCCAGAGCATAAAAATTCAATATTTGTGCAAGAAAAATACGTTATTCCAAAATTGTCCAAAGCTTTACCATTTTTTCGCTAACGAGTAATATTCAAAACGGAAAGACCCAACAAAAAAAAATCCAACAGTATTTTTCCACAAATAAAAACATATCTTTTATTCTTTCATCTTCCGCATCTTTTGGCATTTTCATGTAATTTAAAGAAATTGAGCATGTGATAAAAATAAGCGCAACCCTTTGGCGATACAATGATGAAATTTTGTACAAAATATTGGGATATGGAAGTTTCTTACACACGTACATCATTAGCGCAAAATGGCCTTTCTTGTTGTGAGTAGACACACAAACTGAATGATGTAGGTTGGGGGCGTTTTGATTCAAGTTCTCAAGCTACTGCTCCGACTCGGCATAGTCGCTAGGGTGCTTTACTTGCTTGGTATCAGTCAGTTTTTACAAAAGAAAAAGCCTAGTTAATAATGGAACTGTCATAACAGGCTGCACATCTACAACTTGCATGCGGTTCTCCGACAACTGACCGCTAAATCATTTTATCGCTGGATATATCATTCATTTGATTTGGTTGTGTTATTTGTCTTTCTTATACGTAATTTATCTTTTTTCCTAGTTGTATTCGATACACATCGTATGTTGCATTATTTCTCATTATTGAAGTTCTTACTCTTCCTAGACAAAATATTTAACAAGTCATTTAAATTTTAAGCGATGAGGTCAACAATCTTGATGATCACTTTTTGTTTTGAGAACTCTATCAAACTTGAGTGTCTAATTTTTTGGAGAAAGATCAAGATATCATCATCATCATCATCCCTTTTTCATCATCCAAATCCAGTTTTTCTATACTCTATCAAATAGTAGGGGAGTAAAAAGATTCATTGCTGACCATACCCACTTAATTTATGAAAGTTTTGAGGGATCTTGTCTGAGACTCTTTGTTAGTATGAAAAAACAATTAACTCCCCTTTCTACACGACGCGTTCTGATTAATAAAAATAATAGTAGCAATTGCCTCATGCGATTACTAAACTATGTTTCCCTCCCTTATTTTATAATCAAGTGTTCGGCCCAGTTTGCGAACATCTCGACTAGGCCTGGTTTTCCATTTGCTAAAATGGGAAACTCATAAAATCAAGTGGGTGATTTTAGCAAATGAGAAAATCAGGTGCTAAAATCAACCCATTTTATCAAAGGAAAGTGGGTTGATTTTAGCGCTTGGTTTCCTCATTTGCTAAAATCACCCACTTGATTTTATGAGCAAATGGAAAACTCAGCCTAATTCTGTAAGATCAATTCCACCATCAGTGGCAAGGGCCTAGACTATGTTTTTCTTTGTGGCTGATCTCACCCTTGACCCGTTCAAGATGAATACTGCAATGAAATACATGTCGGATCCAAGGGCGCCCTACAGGGCGGCATAATCAAGAGCTCAGATTTTATCTTGGTAATGAACGTCTCGAATCTTCAAAATGCCGAGATGAAATCAGAACCGTTAAAAATACATCTGGCGGCTAAGATGCTGCAATACAACGCCACCCTACAACGCCCCGTTTTCGGTACATGTCATGCTGATCATAAATCGTCCTAGTAACTTCCGTCCAATCCCAAATTTTGGCTTAATTTATCTTCGACACCTCACTATGGGACCGTAAAAGCCCTTTTCATTTTGACTATAAGTGGAGTTCAAAGTAAGTTCGCTTTCGACAGCGATTGTACGACGCGTTTTTGTTGCCTTAATTTATTAATTAATGTTAGGAACATGATTCGGGGAAGCAGGAAGAAGGATTGAGATGTGTAGTGTGTTTAGAAATATGCCAATAAAATGTTTTGATTCAACTTTGGTGCAAATATTTAACAACCAAGCTCCCGTCCGATCAACTTATTTTTCAATTTAGTCCAATTTTGAGCCGTTGTGGGCTCACTTCAGATCCACGTCGGTGGTCCTCAAAAATTTCAAATTGGGACTCGATACCCCATAATCATGCACGAAATTAAGCTTAAGACGAAGAAATAATGAAATTACACTTGATATATAAAATCAACACCAATTTCTCAATTAATATAAGGAATATGATTTGGGGAAGCTGGAAGTAGGATTGAGACAAAATTGCCAAAAAATGTTTTGATACAACTTTAGCTTATCTTCAAGTTTAGTCCAATTTTGAGCCGTTGTGAGTTCACTTCAGATCTACGACGGTGGTCCTCAAAAATTCCAAATTTGGATTCAATACTTCTTCATAATCATGCACGAAATCAAGCTTAAGATGAAGAAATAATGAAATTACAATTAATATTAAAAATTTACACCAACAACAGTTCCGTATCCGACTGCACAACAATATACTTTTTGGTTCTTACACTGTTGTCCACCCAAAAAAAGGGGCATATACAGACACTGATTTCATCGAACACCTAATATATACAAGTAATTATCTAGTAGTACCATAGCATGGACACGTGATGCCCCGGATCACTCAGCACCACACGTTTATTGGCTGCTGCTGTACAAAGTGATACTGATATTCATTTGAACACCCCTGTATGCACCCACACATCTAGGTATTCTGTACATATGTGCAAGAAAAGAAGCCTTGCATTTTATAAAGTAATGCAAAGTAACTTCTCACTGAGCAACTCCTCCCTCCATTTCTCGACGTTTTTGGCTATGAATTCTTCAACCCTCCTGTTGAAGTCCTCCTCTCGCTCATCTTCCCTATTCACATCATTGTTGTCGCCATGGCCACCATCGGACTCATGAAAACCATCACCAACATCATGAAAATATTCGAGCAACAAGGGTTCTTCCTTTTCCTTCTCCTTCTCGACATCATGAAAATATTCAAGCAACAAGGGTTGTTCTTCCTTCTCATATTCTACGAGTACTAAACGAGGACCCTCGTTTTCACGAATTTTGTAATCATCTTCTTTTGATCTCTCTAGAAATTGATACTCCGCTTCACAAACTAAAGTTGGGAGATAGGAGAATGGATCGAAATCTTTGGTTGAGGATTTCGAACGGCCCAACAAGATTCCAATGAAACTTAAGCTGATAAAAGAGAATATAACCAAGCTAGTACTAGATTTTGTCACTATTGAGACAAAGATGATGGATACAAGAACAACTTGTTTGGTTATCTCCATGCCCTGCAAGTACCCTTACAAGGTGCTGATTCTTCAGCCCTGCAAGTACCTTACAGGATGTTGATTCTTCAGCTGCTCTCTCTCACTCTCTCACTCACTCAGGAGGTCTTTTTATATAAAGCCAGTTGAAGAGGCTTGTTCGACTCACTCTCTCACTCACTCACTCAGGAGGTCTTTTTATATAAAGCCAGTTGAAGAGGCTTGTTCGAAGCAAATTGTGCAAGATTTTCCAAGAAGGTTACGGAAAGTATTAGAATATTGCATACTCCTATGTAACAGGGTCAATTACATTATCAATGTATTGTATTAGCCTTTCAGGAAATTGTATCACAAGGTAAATTACACATTAATACCTAAAGTTTCTGCAAGATCGCACCTTTTTTCTTTGACAAGTCAATCGCAATCGTAGCATTTCATAAAGCCCAACTGCCCTTCATAGGAATCCACCCAGAATACAAAGATAAGAAAACAAAAGTTGCTCAACCTAGCCAACAAAATAGACAAATTTACATCAAAATAGAATACCTTATTTCTTTCATCAAGAAAAGAGCACATACTACAGAGCAGAACCGACATATGAAATTCGGTCAATAGAGCCAGTCAACGATAAAGGAAATAAGCACATAAAGGGGCACCTTGATCACCTTAATTTTAATTGCATCAATTTAAACTCGATCTTCACTTTCATTTTCGTTTCTATGTACTTCCCCGTCATCTTACTAGCAAAAAACAATAATTGTAGCTCTTGTGACTAATTTTTCAGCCGTTTTTTAAGGTTCTCGTAACAACTCCACCATAACGAAAGACGAACAATCATTCTAGTGATTTCAAATGTATCTTGAAATCTTCTTCCCCGTAGAAAATCATATGGGATGACAACGGATAGGGTACATGGAAATGGAAACTAGCTAGAGTGAGTGCAAGTAAAACAATGTGAACCATAGGGACCAATGGTGTAATCAAGTGAAAGTCATATTCTGTATCCTTATGTCAACATTGATATAGATACTTGAGCATCAAGTAAAAGGCTAAGAAATTTCTCAGCAAATCTTTGCTGTGATTATTCTGAAGCAATGAGTCTATTCACACAGGAGGTATGATATTGACATCAAGTACTACTTAAACTCCACTTTGGTTTTCTTGTTGGGGGCAACAAGATGGACCGCCCAAACCTCATTTCAGGATTTTCGCTTAAAATATTTCACACCAAGTCACCAACCAAACTTGTACGTTTTCTACTACTTATAGCCTCAATGGAACCCTACAACAATTTTTTATTTTTTTATTTGTCATTCGTCATTCCTAACCTATTACATGAGGGAAGGGCGGAATGTGACTCGATTCCGGGATGCAGTGTGGGGCATCCAAGTGCTCTACTGCATGAGCTAGCCACCACTTGCAGAACCCTACAACAAATTGGTTAGCAAAAAATCAGCTAAAGCAACTCCAGGATTTTCATCAAAGTTTAAAATCCGATTTGTACTTTGCCAACTTGCATTAGATTGAAGAGTGAAGTATTGGCAATCCAGCAGATGTTAGAACTACTGCTCAAATGTATCACTTTCTCACGAGAATAATAAGAACTCATAAACATAGAAATATAACAACTAAAAATAAGCGAATGTGAAAATAGTGTTGTAGGAAAGAACTAGCCTGTGAGAATGAGAGGCGTGCCAAGCCACTGTGTTAATGACAATATTCTTCCCCTCTAGAAGGTTCAACCGGAGTATACTAGCCCCAAGATTCAACCCAAGCGCTTACAAGCATTCATCATCTGATGTTTACGACCACCAGGAGGATTTGAACGAGTCCCGAACTGAGTTTCTCAATAAACATTCAAAATTATAACTATAACAAAAAAAAAAAATTCTCTCCATGTCTACCTCTACGAATATGTGTGTGTCTTCTCCTTTTTCCCACTCTACTTCCACCTTTAGAGAATACCCCTTTATATAGTTAATTGGAATTATGTCTCAGTTATTCATGACAATGTTTAAGCATAATGACTAGAATAAATTCTATTTATATACTTGTAAGGGACAGCTATTATAGTTCAACTTGTAATGGCGAAATAAGAATGGTCCAACAGCAGGCTCTTTGAATTGGACAAGGAATTAGTTTTCTTTTCTCTTTTTTTGTCTTTCAACTAAGGTTAATTTGCAAATTAAATGAGGCCAAGGCCAAATACGGAAGAGTTCTCTTGATGTTGAAGGATAGAGAAGTTGTGCTTTCGATCTTGTTCTCAGCTCCGGGTCTGGTCCTTTAGGGGAGGCTCTTTACTTTACAGGGTGGTTCCCTTTCCCTTTACGGTTTAGGAATTCGTGGTTGGCTTACTTTTGTTTGTTTGGTTACAGTTCATGCCCACTCGTCATGAACCCCGCCCGCCCCGACAACCCAACCCATACTTCCATGATCCATCTGAATCAGGGCCGGCCCAAGGGTTTGAAGTGCCCTAAGCCTAGTCTAAAAATTGTGCCCTAATAATACCCCACTTAAATAAATTTTTCAGTATCAATCACAATATGAGAAAGCCAAAACAACACAAAGTTCTACTAATCATTACTATAATAACAAAAAAGTCAAAACACAAAGTCTCCAAATACATATAACGCATGAGTATCACTTGAATATTACTTGTGTTACAATTTTAGAAGCAAAAGTATCAATTAAAATCACATTGGGTTAGAAAAGATCCCTACCCAAGCCCACTACTAAAATTCTTGGAGTGCCCCTATTTTTGAGCCTTTTTTTAAGGCCCTAGGCCCAGGCCTATTGGGCCTAGGTGGTTGGCCGGCCCTGATCTGAATAATGGAAAAACCATTTGGAGGACCGAAGGAGCTGCTAAAGCACGCAAACTTGGCTAAACTTACAAAAAAAATCTTACACTTAGTCTTTGAAGCATTTGCTGGAGATGCCCTAACCTTGCATAGGGCTGCAAAGTGTTCGAGCTTGGCTCGTTCAAAAATAATCTAATTGAAGCTCGAGTCGAGCCCAAATAGTTGAGCTCAAGCACGGCTCATTTAGTATCGCGGTGTTCGAGCTTGGTTCATTTACTAAACGACCCTCTATAAACAAGCCGAGCCTCAACGAACAAGCCGAACTATTAGAAACAAACCAAATTACAACTAACTCGAGTTTGGCTCGTTTATTAAACGAGCTTAAAACTCGAGATCAAGCTTCGGCCCGTTTATTAAATGAGCTTAGAACGAGCCGAGCCGAGCCCCGAGATGCTCGGTGAATCGTTTGCAGCCCTAACTTCCAATCACATAAAACTTCTCAAATAACACAAATTTCTCCTGAGAAAAAGCGATATGTTGGCATGGGTGCAAATTAATTAAGAGATATTCACACAACGGATCTCCAACCAAAATGAAAAAAAGTAAGTTTCCACACCAAGTTTACCTGATCGCAATTCAGAAGAATATGCACAACCAGAAACGATGATTAATCATACAGGTCAACCAACAGGAGAGATATACATTATCATAAACAAATTAGCAAAAAACCACAACTACCAATGAAATAGGGGGAAAAACCGATATCGACGGAGAAAGAGGGGAGTAGAAGAAGGGAATCACCCGCCATTGTTGTCGTAAGTAGACCAGTTTGCCTGTTCCTTCACTGTAAATGGAAAAGAAAAGTTCAGTTTGTAGGAACTAAATTGTCTAAATGTTTTTTTTTTTTACTTTTATATATATTTTCGCAATTTTTTTGTTTAATTCTTGTTTATATTTTTTGGATTAATTATTCGAATCGACGAGAGGAATCAGGAAAGAAAAGTAACGTGGATCCAATACGTAATTTTTGTACTTTTTATTGGAAAATATTATTAGAGTATAATATTTTATTTGTGTATGAATGTAAATTGAGTAGAGTTGAAGTCGTATTTTTCAAGTGACACAGCATTATTTGTGAACAAATGTGTCCCTTTCCTTGTTGATGTACCATATGTAGGGTCACCAATTTGCCTATATATATCGCATCATTTATTCATTTTGAGGGTGGATTTTCTTATATTGTCATTACTAATTCAGAGTCTTTTCATTAAGAGAGTACAAATTAACACAAAGTTTGATTTGCCAAGCCCTCCAATTGTAGTGCTGTTTTGAGGGGATTCCGATAAGGTAGTTATGGAGACAGGCGTCTAATACAAGCTGTAAACACCAAAGCGGAGATGAAATCTGTCTTAAATATACAGTCTCACACTAGCCTTGATCATCTGTTGTTTTCATCGATGTCACTAAAAGTTTGACCAAGGGCAAATGATCATCGAGGGGAATGGGTTTAAAGCCTATCAATTAATGGACACCCAACTAAATTTCGGATGATTCAGAGTGATCCGTGTGGGGATAATCTCTCCTACCCGGCCACTCCTATGATGGAACAGAGATGCCTACAGCGTTTTAGGATAAGCTTCATGATTCTCATATATTGGAAAATTACAAGTAGGCTAGGGTATGGTAGGACCGTGGGATACTCTTAAGATCACCTATGTGAGTGTGAAGTTGACCGCTTCGATGAGAATTTTCAAAGGCTGAATTCTCTGAAGCACTTTCTGAAACTAGCTGATGTTCCAGGGCAAAAATAGACACAAACATGAGAACTAGATAGTGTTGGAAATATTATATGTGAATTCTATTGTCTTGGTTGACACAAATGTTTGAGCAGTTCAAAGCATCGTGCTCACTGATTGGCCAATAATACTCTTTTATAATGAAAGGTTCAGGGTCAACGGCTACCTATCATATGCAAGATGTTTCCATATTATACTACTTAGTGTTAGCATTGTTTTTGTGTCGTATATCCAGTGAACTTCATTTATGTGGGGAATTATTGGAAAATATTAGTATTAGAGTATAATATTTTATTTGTGTGTGAATGTTAATTTACTCGAGTTGGATTGAGTTTCATCTTTTCAATTGACACTTGTTCGTTGTGGATGGACCCGTCTTGTATAAATTAATGTGCCCCTTTCCCTGATAACCATTTGTAGAGTCATCAATTTGTCTATATATATGTGGGTGGATTTTCTTACACTTTTATTATTGAATCAGCGTCTTTTCATTTGAGAGAGTATAAATACAAAGTTTGGTCCGTGCAGTCCCTCAAATTGTAGTGCTACTATACTTTGGGAGGATCCCGATCAAGAAGTGCTGGGAGACAGGTGTCCAATGCAAATCGTAAGCACCATAGCGAGGGTGAAATCTGTCTTAAGTACAGAATATCATACACTAGCATTGGTCATCTTTTGTTTTTATTGATGTTCAGATTTTGAGTTCCGGTTTTACTGCATTCATATTTCGTTAGATTTATCACAAAAAGTTGTACCTAACAATTTTTTCTCTGTTTCTCACCATAAAAACTCTACTTGGATATGTGTGATTTGGCAAGAAACTCTAATCCATTTTTTTCCCCTAGCAAATCTCTCGATTCAAATGGGCTGGTAGGGTTTATTTGGAACACATGGAAAGGAAAAGAAAAGTAGGGGACCTTTCGTTGCCTGGTTTGAGAGAGAGAAAAAAAAGAGAGAAAAATGATAAAATATAGAGGGCATTAGGCTTTGTTTGGAAATTGGGGGATGAAATGGAAAATAATTAAGAGGGATACAAGAAGGAAAATGAAAGAGAAATTGGGAAAAAATTGACCTTAATTTGCTTTAAATAATTCCTTCTCTTTTTTAAAGAACCAAACAAGGGAAGGAAAATATTTTGCAATTTCCCCTTTTTTTTCACAACTTCAAAACGGAGAGCATCTCTACTCCCCCTCATAAATTAGAGTAAAAAACTGCTAAAACCAATTCTAGTAAACCCAAACTCATATTAGATTAAATTTTATCCAAAATTTTAAGGCTTCTCTCTCTCTCAACTAGATCACTTCTTGATACCCGGGACATTCTTGATACAACTAGATCACTTCTTCTCTCTTCATCTGTACCCGGAGTCTTTTGGGGTGAAGCTGTCCTTATAGTAGTTTATTTGCTTAATCGTATGCCCACTCCTGTGCTACACGTTTACGTTTACATTTGAGTTATCTATTCGAGTTTTTGTATGTCTCGTGAGGTTTAGAGTTTTACATTTCATTATTAATGCTGTTTTTGGAAGTTGAAGAGGTGAAGAAAAAGGAAGAGAATATGGGATAGCGAAAGTAAGAGGACAATTAGAGAGAAAATACATTATTTTATTTTGTTTGGTTTTTAAAAGAAAATGAAGATAAGTTGAAAGAAGAGGGAAGAATTGAAGGAAATTTTAAGAGAAAAAGGAAGTTAGAAAGAAATTAGATGTCCACTATTCTTTCCTTTCCTCTTTCCGAACTACAAAACAAACAAGGGAGAACGATTCGTTTCTATTTTCTCTCCCTTTTTATTCCCATTATTCCCTTTGATAAAATTCCAAAGAGACTGGTTTGTTTTCCTTTTCCCCTAATTTTTTATAAAAAAAATCAAAAAGATTCTCTCTTTTTCCAATTATTTTTTACATTTCTCTCTCTATTCATTCCCTCATTATTCACATTCTCTCTCTATCTCTCTCCAATCATTAACTCATTATTCGCATTTCCAAAAACCCAACCAAATACTATCTCAAATATTATTCTCAAAAATTTCTTTTCAAAACCCATCCAAACACAACAGTAACTTTTCGAATAGAAGTCCAACAGTATGATCAAACTGGTCTTGACTAAAAGAGAGAGGTTTGAAACGTGTCCTTTAACGTGGTCTGCACTCTTTCCCGAATCTGATATAAAAAAAATGAAGAAATCAAACCTTTCACTTAAGAATGTGTGCGCTACTTGACGTCCTGATAGATGAAAGAGGGCAGGCTCAACCATAGGGCCAAGGGGAGAAGAGGTCTACTGTCTATAAAGTAAGCTCGATCTATATTCAGGGGTGTTCCACTAAGATAGCTTATTGGCTTTTTGACTTTTCACGACCTTTTATATGATGTATTGTGAGAATGTGACTGCCTCAATTTTATAAATAAGTTGACTTTTTGACTTTTTTGAATTAGTGAAATAGGGTCTCAAGATATCCCACTACCTTCTAACTTTACTAATTGCTGGGAGCATTCCTTTAGTCCAAGAGTTCAGGACTTGGTAGAATTCGATATGACATGTGTTTTGGTTCGGTGCGCACTATCTCCTTATTATAACCGGGCTGGGAACAAAGCCAAGGGAGAGCCGCGGAGACTACTTGCGTCAGGTTTGGAACCCATATATATAGTACGGAAGGCAGGACGCAAAAGCTAAAGAACTTGACGAGCTAGCACGGGCGTCAAGGTATCCTGCTGAGGCAGCACCAAGACCACGAAACAGAAGCACCCTGACATACACGAGTGGGGCCAATGACGAAGAGGCCAGCGCACTTGGGCCTAGGGCACTCCAAAAAGGGCCAATTTTGGGGGCACTCCAATATTTTTTAAAAATGGACTAGATTGAGACTCTTTTTTTACCCAAATAAAAAAAAAGACCCAATATTAGTTACAAAAGAGCCTAAACTATTGTGGCCCAATCTAAAAAAAAAGGCTCAATATTAGTTACAAAATGGTCTAAACTATTGTGGCCCAATCTAAAAAAAAGACCCAATAATAGTTACAAAAGGGCCAAAATTATTGTGGCTCAATCTAAAAAAAAAAGGCTCAATATTATATTAGTTAAAGGGCCTAAACTTGATAAATATATATATTTTTTAAAATCTAGATCTTTATGACTTTATTCGTAACAAGTTAAAAATTGGAACGATACAGTCAAAGACACTCAAATTTTAGGGCTTTCTCGTATTGTGATTGTTGCTGAAAAACATTTAGGGCACATTTTTTCGATTAGACCTAGGGCACTCAAAACGCTTAGGCCGGCCCTGCCCGCGCGGACATATGAATAGGCCTTTTTTTTATTTGGAAGTTAAAAAAATTGTAAGTGAAGAGGGCAGAGTGATACTTGAAATAAATTACCAGGGAAAAACTGTAGTTTGTCCCATTTGAAAATGATTTTTGTTTTCTTTTTTATGAGTATCATATTATTACTTGGAAGTTAAGCATCTGAGTCTCTTCACTCACTTGACCCTTTCAAGATGTATATGATGCAATCAAAGGCATGTTGGAATAAAATGCTTAGCTAATTGCTGGCGTCTAAATCAGATACAGTATATACGAAGAATATTAATTAGCAAATATAGTAAAACCTACCCCTATTGACTAGCTAAAGTAAATTTTCATGGTCTTAATTTATTCTAAACTCGCCTTTCGG
Source organism: Gaultheria prostrata (assembly GCA_036023075.1). NCBI lineage: Eukaryota > Viridiplantae > Streptophyta > Magnoliopsida > Ericales > Ericaceae > Gaultheria > Gaultheria prostrata. Next base: position 6,376 of record JAXBDA010000076.1, on the reverse strand, counting down.
ACAAGGAAAACTTTCTCATTTTGGTTGTTTCCTATTAGCAATTATTGAATTTTTTATGCCCCATTTGCCCCGGCCTAGTTTCTCAATTCTAAGAAACACAAGTAGTATTCCCGTGCGATGCAAAAAATGGAGGTTCTGTTATGCCATCGATTGATCTTCAAAAAAAATAAAAATTGAACGCATCATAATCACCCACAGATTCTAGCTTCAATACCAAAGAGAATAAAAAGGTATTATTAATATCAAAATAAAGTATACTAGTAAAGCATTTTTCATATATAAATCTGATGTCACAAGATACAGTTTTGGGTTGAGTCTTACATTTGTCCACAAAAAAAGGAACATATACAGACATTGATTTCATCAGATTCCTAAATCCCCACAAAAAAACAAAGGGAAAGAAAACACCCCTATCTTGTACATGTTTGCAAGACCAAAAAAGCCTTGCAATTTAGTATGTCTTGGCTCTGCTGCTATACAAAGTGACACAGACTGAATTGAAGATCCCTGACTCCCTACACAAAACATGTATGTATTCTCTGTATATGTGTGCAAGACAAAAAGCCTTGCATTTTACTTTCATCTTTGCAATGTACCTGCTGCAATGCGAAGTAACTTGTCATTGTGCAACTCCTCCTTCCATTTCTTCTTCGTTTCGGCTATGAATTCTTCAAACCTTCTCTTTAAATTCTCCTCCTCGCCCTCATCTTCACTACTGGCATCATCGTCATCACCATCACCATCGTCGTCGTCATCCTCTTCGTAGCCGTCGTACCCGTGAAAACCATCACCATCGTCATCAGAATATTCGAGCAACGAGGGTTCTTCCTTTTTGTATTCTATGAATACCAAACAAGGGAGAAAATCCTCGTTATCCCCTCTACTGCAATCTTCTTCTTTCGATTCCTCTGGTAATTGATACTCTTCTTCCAAAACTAAAGGTGGAAGATAGGAGTTTGAATCACAATCTTGAACAGAAGATTTCAGACCCCCCAACCAGATGGCTATGAAAATCAAGTTGATAAAAAAGAATAAAACCAAGAAATTAGATTCTTTCACGATTGAGACAAACTTGGAGACAAGAAACAAGAAGAGGGATATAAGTGCAAGTCCTCCGGTTATGTTCATGCCCTTCAAATTTCTTGAAGGGTGTTGATTCTTCTTCTTCTCTCTCTCTCTCTCTCTCTCTCTCAAGTGTGAGGCAACATATTTTCGTCTCTTTTATATAGGCAGTGGTGTAACTGATTTAGATACTTGAGTCACAAGTAATTCAAGGCTGCCTATCAAAAAGAAAAAAAAAAGTAATTCAAGGCTGTCACAAAAATTCTCAGCAAATGTATACATTGAATTGTAATTTTAAACTCAATGACAGCCCGAAAAGTAGAAGAGGGTGCAAACTAGAATATGGGTGAGAATTGGGATATATAATTGACTATTTAAGCTGACTGTACGTGCCAAGGGCTGATTGAAGTGTTTGTGTACAGAATACATTATAAGTTATAGAGAAAGGTCAATAAAGGTGTTTGTGTGTGTGTAGGTACGAGTGTGGGTGTGTAGGGGTGCGGGTGTGCTTGCGTGTGAGAGAAAATACATCAACATTGATCTAATAAAGAATTTGGAGTCTGACTCGTTCCGAGAGAGAGAGAGAGAGAGAGAGAGAGAGAGAGAGAGTTGCGCATTTCATGCAAGATATTCTAATAGCTAAATAAATTACCTCAACAAACAGATGCAATATGCAATTGGAATATGTTGTACGCCAGTTGGTGGCTCCCAAAACTGAGGCACTGTGTTCCAGCAACTGAAATGGAGGAGTGCTAAATACGTACTTTGTTGCCTGCAGGCTGGATTTGCATCATGCATTTCTGGAGAAATATGAACTGGAGGAAATCAAATAGAGAGATCAGGAAAAGCAGTTATCTTGACAGAGAAGCAGTAATTTCTCAAAGAATCTAGTCGTAGTAATGATCACGAAAAGTAATAAATGTCTATACGCAAATTCTGGGGAAGAATCAAGTAGATACATGCTGCATACCAACGTGCTAGAAATAGTTGATTTTTCGTAACTCGTTGAAACATGGAGCTAAAACAGGATACATCATGTTTTAGAGTCATGTCTTACCACAACAAGAAACTTTCTAACCGAAAATATACATACAAAAAAGTTCTCGTTAGCCAGATTTGGTCCAAAGGCCAAAACATGGTCATACCAACCTCCCTAAGAAAATAGTTAATATTTGGCTCTCACATTCCAAAAGTTCTAACAAATAATAAGTGTCACAACTCCATTATGGGCTTATAATATATCTTCTAACCACACCGTTTGGACAACGAAATCCTATAATTGTTTATGGTTTTACAGCAACTATTGGACAATTTTTTTATGCCATTAGCTTCGGCTTAATTTCTCATCTCAACTATACATAACATTAAAACACAAGCTGTGGCTTAATTTTGTCAACTATATAAAGCAAAAGCTGTGTTTCCATGCGACGCAATCATGGAGGTTCTATTCTGCAGCTGATCGTCAAACATTCCAAAGTCAGATGCGTATGTTTAAATTATTCATAGATTTAATCATGATCTGCATCAAATAAACTACTAAAAAATACACCTTTGATATCTGGTGACATGAGGATACATTTTTAGTTGAGTCTTACAAGTTACAACTGTCCACAAAAAAGGGGACACATACAGACACTGGTTTGGAATCCCTTACTCCCCACCCAAAACAAAGGGAAAGAGAACACCCCTATATACACCCACATGTATGTGTACTGTACATGCTTTCAAGACAAAAGCCTTGCAGTTTACTATATGTCTTTGCTAGTATTTAGCTGCTTCTGTACAAAGTGATACAGATATTGAATTGAATACCCCTACCCCCTTACAAAAAAAAAAGGGAAAGGGATCAGATAACCCATACACACAAACGCACATTTACATATTCTGTATATGTGTGCAAGACAAAAAGCCCTGCATTTTTCTATATGTCGACTATGTACCTGCTGCTATGCAAAGTAACTTGTCATTGAGCAACTCCTCCTACCATTTCTTCTTGGTTTTGGCTATGAATTCCTCAAACCTCCTCTTTTCTTCAAACCTCCCCTTTAAATCCTCCTCACCCTCATCTTCACTACTCGTAGTCACATCATCGGCATCACCACCACCACCATCTTCATCATTATCCTCATCATAACCATCGTAACCATGAAAACCAGCATCACCATCATCATCATCATCATCATCATCAGAACATTCGTGCAACATGGGTTTTTCCCTTTCGTATTCTACGAATACCAAACAAGGGAGAAAATCCCCTTTACCGCGAATATTGCAATCTTCATCTTTCGATTCCTCTGATAATTGATACTCTTCTTCCATAACTAAAGGTGGAAGATAAGAGAATGAATCACAATCTTGAATACAAGATTTCAGACCCCCCAACCAGATTGCTACGAAAAATAAGTTAATAACAAAGAATAAAACCCAAAAACTAGATTTTGTCAGGGTTGAGACAAACTTAGGGACAAGAAACAGGAGGAGGGATATAAGTGCAAGGACTCTGGTTATGTTCATGCCTTGCAAACACCTTGAAGGGTTCTTTCTTCTTTCTTCTTCTTCTCTCTCTCTCCTTCTCTGTCTCCCACCCTTGTGTGAGAGAACGTCTTTTTCTTTTATAGAGCCAGACTGCCAGTAGGGTAATATCTAAATGATATTGCAAAAGTCATTCTGTCATCATTGATCTAGACGGTGTGTGTGTGTGTGTCCGTTTGGGTGTAAGAGGGTGTGGGTTTGTTGTGGGTGCGTATGGGTGTGATTGTGTGTGGGTGTGCTCGCGCGTGAGAGAGAAGACGTTAGCATTGATCTAATAAAGAATTTGGAGTCTGACTCGCTCCTTGTCGGGGTAGAGAGAGATACACACGCGCACACACACACACACACACACACACAGAGGGCTAGATAAATTCAATTACGCATTTCATGCAAGATACTTTAATAGCTAAACAAATTACCTCAACAAACAGATGCACTTGGAATATGTTATATGCCAGTTGGTGGCTCCCAAAACTGAGGCACTGTGTTTCAGCAACTGAAATGGACGGCTGCTAGTTACATACTTTGGTTGCCTGGTTTAGTTTCATTCGCGAAGGCTGGATTTGCATCATGGATTTCTGGAGAAATATGAATTGGAGGAAACGAAAAAGAATAAGATAGAAAAGCAGTAATCTAGACAGAGACGTAGCAAAGTAAGTTCTAGCGGTTTCTTAAAGAATATATTCACAACAGTGACCACAAAAAGCAACATCATTCTATATGCAAATTCGGTGCAAGAATCACGATGATACATGCTACCTACCAAAATATGGTAATAAAACAAGATTGGTTTTCTTAACTTGTTAAAATATGGTACTAAAACAGGTAGTGTCATGTCTAAAGACTGTTAGATAAAGTAGCAACCGACTATACTCATATAACTACCTCCAAGTCCACTACTGCTTCTCCACGTCAGCATGTGGTTAAGTCGGTTTAATTAGCAAAATGTTCTTTACCTTTCTTAATCTTAGCTTAGCTTACTTTGTACGCAGCTATGTGAGTATATAAACTCAGAGCTACTCCTTCCTCTGTAATTCAATTCAATAGAACATTTCATTCTCTTTGTTTAGCTTGCTCTCTAAGCTACCGTAGTTGTAAAGTTCTTATGGTATCAGAGCAGTAGAAGACGAAAGTCAGACTTGAATCAAATCGTGTTCATCTCGATCCTTCAAGAGGTCAACAATGGCGACTCCATCTGCTTCCACAAACTCTGCAACAAATTCTACACCAAGTTCATCATCATCGTATCTACCTCCATCTCTATCCTTTCTAATTGCTAATTTTCAGTCGTTTATTACAATTCGACTAGAAAGCTCCAATTACTTCGCATGGAAAACTCAGGTGGAAAATGCTCTTAAAGCAAATAATCTGGTTGAATTTCTTGATAATACTGCTGAGATTCCTTCACCATTTGTCGTGGATGCTACTGGAAACAAAATTGAGAATTCCGAGTTCACTTGATGGACTATGATTGATCGTATGTTGCTCTCGTGTTTAATTGCAACCCTAACTCCCTCTGTTCTACCACATATAGTTGGATCTGATCATACTTACCAGTTTTGGAATAAACTTGAGGAGAAGTTCAGTCTACTATCACGGTCACATGTTCATGATTTAAAACGAAGGCTTTATAGCTTGAATAAGACTGGTTCAATGGAACAATATCTGGATTCCATTAAGGAAATTCTACAAAAATTAGCAGCATCAGGTCATTATGTTGATGATGAGGATCTTATCTTTCATGCCTTAAATGGACTTAAGACTGGATATGATCCATTCAAGCAAGCTATTCGAACTCGAACTGAACCTATTTCTTTTGGTACCTTCTCTTCCATGCTCATGGCAGAAGATTTGCATGTGGAAAATAATAATGCTGTCACAGATTCCACGTCTATTCTTCTTGCTCAAACTCCAAATGGTAACTCTGCTAGTGTCTCTACAAGTATGTCAAATACTCCTTATCAACCACCTGGTGTGCAACCTAACAGTGTGACACAAAATCCATCATTTTTACCTTTTCAGTTTCCTTTTCCTGTCCAACCTCAACAACAGTTTTTCCCTTCCCCTGGTGGCTATACTAGACCAAATCGAACCAATTCACGGTTTAACAAAAACCAGTTTTCTAAACCCTATCCACCACAGTTCCCTAATTCTCCACAGTTCTCTACTTCTCCACTAATGCCTTCTAATTTTTCTGGTGGATGTCAAATATGTGGTAAGACAAATCATCTAGCATATGCATGCTATCATAGACAGAACCTTGGTTTTAGACCAATTGGGTTTGGGCAGTTCAGTTCCAGTGGTGGTGGTCCAGGGTATGGCAATTCAGGTTTTGGTAACAATTCTGGAGCATATGGTACACCACCAAATTTTGGAAACAATGGAAGCACTGTACAGTCAGGTTTTGGTAGTACTTCTGGGAGATCTGCTACCTAGAAAATTTCTGACAAAAATATGTAAATAGAAGTTCTCCATAGCCAGATTGGCTCGGCCAAAACATGATGATACCAAGTACCAACCTCCCAAGGAACGAGCTATGCTATTGCATTCCAAAATTCCTAACACAACTTCACACACATAAAAGAAAAAAAAAACAAGCACAACAAAAAGCTACTAAAACTATGGTTCTCATTTCAGGACACTGGTGCACAAGTTCAATGCAACAAGAGTTCAACATGTAACAGTAGCAAAGATTGAAAAAATCAACATATTCCGCTCTCAATTCCCTCCCTATTACAAAAAGAAAGGGAAAGAGATAACCCCCGGGGGGGTTATCTCTTTC